>BGPR01031520.1:0-18004 GCA_013235015.1 Araneus ventricosus | reverse complement strand
TTCAGCCTTTATTCATATATCATCGCTTTACCACCAAAATAAAAAAATAAGAATTAATTAGATTAGTAGTTATTTTTTATGTACACAATTAATCAGCTGGTGCTGCTGTTTTTAGTTTTAAAATATGAACTGTTAAAAGCAGATAACAATATATGTGTTTTCTTATTTTTGTATCATTAAATAGCTTATATCTTTCTCTCAAACTGCACTGGGAGTTAAAAACAAGAGTTAGCTCAAACATATATTTGATGATATAAAATAAAATGTTCTAAGTACTGAGCAACACAAAACTGAATTCCTCTAAATCACAAATTAAAAAATCACAACATTAGAATAAAAATTCTAGTGAAAGTTAATAGAAGACACATCAGATCACATGCTTTCATCAAGAGAGTTTACGCTTATTTGCCATTTTTTTATTAAAAAAAGCACAATCAAAAGGAACAACAAATGATGAAACAAAACAAATCATTAAATTATCTGAAAAAAAAGGTGAAATAACTAAATAACAGTTAAAAATGCATGGACTGGATTAAAAGGAATCATACAAAAATTTTGGAAGGATGACACAATAGGCTAAGGGGCATTACAAGGGGAGCCCCCCCCCCCTCCATTTTTTTAAAAAAAATTCTACGAATGAGGTTAAGAGTGATCACCAAAAAGTGTTCCTAAAATTTATGCCAAGTACATCTAGATCTTTGTAAGAAGGTCATAACTATAAGAGAGATAGTGGGGAAGGGGGTGAAACCATCTTTTTTTCAAAAAAGTAACCGAGTCAAGTGACTGTAATTTGAAAGAAGTTTGAGTAAAAAATGACTATGTTTTAAAACCTAGATAATACTGGAATCCAGTCAAAAATCAACTTCATCATTCTTGAGAGAGATGGTGATTTTGTTTTTTGTCAATATAGCTACCTACATCTCAGTGACCTTTATTCGGAATATCGCAACATCAGAAGTGGAAGGGTAACCCTTAATGTCAGGGTTCGTACACATTTCCTTAAAAGAAAATCAAGGACTTTTAAGGACTAAAAAAACCAAAAAATAAGGACCTCTAAATTGAATAAACTTAACGAAATGTCGCACGCATTTTTAAATAAAATGTCTCATTTTTGAAAATTCAACCTATTAGATGATAAATTATAACATAAAACATAGAAGATACATTACAAATTTAACACAACCAAACTCCTAAAAATATGAGTTAATAAATTGATGAAAAAAACCCATGAAACTGCTAATCAAATTAAATATCTTAATTCCAAACTTTTTTCATTCAATTTTACATCCAAGGTATTTATTTTAATTTCTTTTTCAGAAATTGTTTTTTTTTTAGTTTATGCGATTGAATAAATAAATTTATGCCCTTTGACTTTTCAGCCTCATTAGCTAAATCCTTTGCTTTCTCATTTGTTTGGTGCATGTCCGTTTGGACGAACATTTTCTTTTGTTTTACAAAATCTATTTCCTCCTCTAGAGCTTTTCGTTTCAGTTGTTTTGTTTCAGTCTTTCCTTTGGATCTTTCACTTCTAAATACTGCATGCATTTTGCTCTAACTGAGGTGGCAGCCGTCCTCATTTCTTCAGTAATTTTTAAGTCATAAATAGCACCAGGCAGCTTAATAAATTCATGATTTACACGCTGGAAAATATATGAAGCATCTTTTAAATTTTCTATTTCCAGGGCCTTGTTCACCGAAAAACCTCATTGTCCATGTGACAGTATTAATACCATTTTGATAATCTTACAAACTTTTTTCATAATGATTATTGCTAAAATAAGTTTGTAAAAAATTATCAAGGGAATCACTCTTTGGATTGAAAGAAGTAAATTCAAATGAATTTGGCTTTACAATATTTAACAGAAAATCTGCATAGAGTAACAAAATTTCGTAGCAATCTTTTCCCATAATACGTTTATTTTGCGACAATACAATCAATACCTTTTTCATTTTTTCCTGTGCTTTTTCGGGATATCCAGCCATTACTTGTGGATCAATGCAAATCGCAGGTCTTACTAGTGCGTTATTCAGGACATTTATGCATGAAATGTTTTATCATTGTTATGATGTTTTTCCGACTATCCTGTCTGAGTGTGAAAACATCTTTGTCTGCGAATTCCTTATTTTTTATCTTTTCTTTTATTAGTTTCTCTGCAGCAAATCCTTAACTTTTATCATTATACAAGTTTGGGTCACTGAAGTTGAATTTACATAAAGTCTCAGGTTTCTCAATTCTTTCATTCTCTGGTTTCAAAATTTTGAATGCAATCATTAACAAGTTTTAATACTTCACTGGCAAAAAATGGAAGTAAAGGTTTATAACTTTGATACTGTTCTAAAAATGGTAACCGCATTTTTGACAATCATTCCTATGGAACCATGGACCAATAAAGGCCATCTGTAACTCCTCTCTTATTTCCTAAAGTGTATGCGATGGATATGGATTAGTAGAATGCGAGCAGTGTCATCCCCCCATTCCGAGAGAGCCACATCGACCGAGATTAGAGCTGCCGCGAAGGAGGAATTCGAAAAACGATAATCGGTGAAATTTTAAATTTTTTAATAATGGCAGAGTAAAAAGTAAGAGGACTTTTTAAAAATGGGGCATAAAAATAAGGATTTGTAAGGACTTTTAAGGACTAAATGTAAAAGTAAGGACTTTTAAGGACGCATACAAACCCTGATGATGTAATAATGGACAAAATGGTACACTTTATTTGCAGTAATTAAAACTAACAGAAACATCTTGATGAATCTAAAATTGTAGATAAATTTGTTGAAAATCATTATATTACATTTATTTTAAGCAGTTTTGCACAGGAAAAAATGCCTCACACATATTTTTAAAAAACAACAAATAATAAAACAATGAAATTTACAAAGTTTCTGATTTAAAATGGAATTGCATACAATATTTGCTATTCCTATTATATTAGTAATGACCAATAAAAATTTCATAAAAGTATGCATTGCAAAGTATCCATCTTGTGATAGTTATTAAAATTATAAATATTTTTTAAAAATTAATATAACTCAATTTTGGGAGCCACTATTATTTTCACTAGCTAGCTTTTTAAAATCGAAAATATATAAACACCATACAAAAACAATGCATAGCACTTTATTTAAAATGCCATAGTTGCTATTCTAATTCGGAGAAAAATGACTAGCATCAGTTTCACTTATTTTAAGTACTAGTCTGATTAGAAAAAACCAGAATGTGAAACGAAGTTTCAACAAAAATTTGAAAATAAATAGAAATATCTAAAAAGAATTGTGCTTACACTATTTTTTCCTCCTCAAATATAATCTCTCAGAATGTAGCAACTATATTATTCATATTGCAGTTTTTTTGTATCCTTTGGCTAACACAAAAGCAAATAATGAAATTGCTTCTTCAGGTTGTTTAAGAACATATCAGTATATAAATATTTTTTCATGCATCAAGCATCTAAACCTGATACTCAGGTTATCTGAATATGTACAACAGCAGTTAAAGCTTCACTTAAAAACAAACAAATAAATTTTAAAAAAATAAAAATTTCAATATACCACGTTTTTAAAACGGACTAAAAAGTAAAAAATAATTTCTTCTAGCCCCATACAGATTTGTAACCCCATACAGATTTAAAGCGAAAAACGTTGGGCGCATGCAATAGATAATTGGTGCATAAGTAGTTTATTTGAAATAACAATAATTTTTTTTTGCAATGGAAATTATATGAACTGTTGTGTGAGAGTTTTCTCACGGTGACAGCTAGTCCTACACTCTTACTATTAAATACGGTATGTGCCTAATGTTTTTTCGCTTTAAATCTGTATGGGGTTACAAATCTGTATGGGGCTAGAAGAAATTACTTTTTAGTCCGTTTTAAAAACGGTAGTTGAAATTTTTATTTTATTTAAATAATTATTTTCCGTTTTTTAGTCTTCTGTGTGTGAAATTTGCAATCGATTTTAACCATCTTGATGAGATTATGATGGAGACATGTGGGCAAGCAGGTTTATTTCAGCTTCTTCACCTGATCATAAATAATAGAAAATTGTTATTTTCCTGAAAAATTTGCTAATTGACGCAGAAATCTTCGTGAAAAACAGCACCTGAACAGCATTTTACTTCCCTCTGGAATTTCACAAAACAAATTATTGTCACTCTGGTATAGGCCTCGAGAAAGATAGTATTCTTACCTGAGGGTATAGCAAACCCTCCTCTCGAAGCACTCTTTCGATGTTCCCCCATGATTTCTTTGAACTTGAAACTCGAGAGATTTCCTTCCTCGCTATTCACGAGTGATGCCTTGACAGCGCCATCTATCGAAGTCGGTCGGTAAACACAAAAATATGAAATAAAAAATTTGAACAGACAGACAGACAAGAAAGCGAATTAATATTGCATTGTCATCTAGTTCTGATATGTTTAAAGTTTCAAGTAGCTCATCGGGAAGTTAGTTTGTACCATTGCAAAATTTGTACTGAACAGATGGACAGATAGACAGACAAGAAAACCGAGAGTTAATAAAACGTGGTAAAATAAAATAAATAAAAGGGGAGGGAGAATATATCAGCGATTTCAAAAAATGCTATCAATATTGTTTCAAGTAAACTAACAATATTTCTTTTCATCTTTTTTAAGCATAAAGGAAAGATAGAATGAGTTACATCATTTTGAAATTAGTTTTAAAAAGTAAAACATGTTGAATATATCAAAATAACAGTAAAATTAGATAAACTAAACAAAATTAAAATGAAACAAAAAAGAAAGAAAACGTAAAGACAAAAAAACTTACGTAACGTAACGTAACGTAAAAAAAACGCGACAAAAATTTTCTTCATAGAGGGAGCTACGTGCTCGCTTCTAATTTTTGTTACCACGTATATTGGCGTCGTCTGTATTGCATCTATGATTTCGGCAGAGAGTGTTAGGTTAACACACTCTGTACTTTTTGATATTTTAAGGCATTTTGATTCATCAAAATGATTCAAATATTGATTTGGACAGGATTCAGGCCACAAAGGGTATAATTTTGATTTATAATCTTACCCTTGACAGAAAATCTTGTCTAATTTTGAATCTTTATGGTGAGTGGTCTTCGATAAAGTTCACCATTCCGATTCCTTTTCATTTCTTCCTTTGAATACTCTTACTATCGAAATTCATTTTTATATTTTATGTGTTTTAAATATTATCGTTTCCAACTCTGTTGATGCAAATGAGGCTGTTGCTTTTCACGATTAAAAGATGTATTGTCATTGTTCTTGTTCAACTTGCTGTTTTTTTTGTCTTTACGTTTTTCTTTCTTTTGTTTCATTTAATTTTGCTTAGTTTATCTAATTTTTGCTTCTGTATTATATTATAAATAGTTGCATTGCGCTCATAATACTAAGTGAATTTTATTATTTAATTACTTAATCAATCATAAATTTGTTAATATATTACTGTTAAAATAAATAACAACACATTTTATTCCATTCAATGTCCTAGTAAACTTTAGATGCACAAAATGTAAAAAGAAGAAACTGATTTCAATCCTATACACAAGGAAAGTAAAGACATTACAACTTGTAGGGAAGACTGGAGCACAACAGACCAACCACGATTTAATTTCAGTTTTTGAATGTCTCATATTTTGGTAAATAGATGGTAGGCCTTATAGTGCTTGAAAAAAATGCCTAACTGTCAATTTAGCCATATTTTATTCTCAATTGGTGGTTTTGTGGTAGGTAAAAGTAAAATTTTCCTTGAAGCATGTCCTATTTTCTTGATTAAGGAATTGTGATTTAGATAACACAATAAAAAGCTCAGATGATATATATTATTAGAGCAGAGTGAGCATTTGGGTTGTAGGTGCATTTGTGCGTAGCTAATTCGATGAATTTTTTAGAGGGAATTTTTATTACTTGTGCTTGTACTTGCTTTTATATATCTTTTTTTTAAGCACTTTTTTTACATTTTAATTTTTCACGTTTTATTTTATTCCAATTCGGTTTGTTTTGATTTTTATTAGGCTTTAATAGAAGTAAAATAATTGAATATACACTTTTATCTATTTGATATCAAACTTTACATGGGATAAGTGAGACATGGGATGTTTGATCGTTGGGGACCTAGGTGCAGCCGGTCCACTTTATTCTGCTACTTAAAAAAATTGTATTAAAAAGTATACAGTAAATAAAGATTTAGAGGAGGTAATATAAAAATTAATATGTAGATAACATGTATGCATTTTTTTAAAAAAAAACACAAAAGTCAGTTCTTCAAAATTTGAAAACTGTCCATTGTACTCTGCTTTTTCTCCGCATATGATTTAACATATTTAGTATTTCTGCTTTCCAGCCATATAATATAAATGCTTTATGGATATTCAATAATTTGAAGGGTAATGATGTTGAAGTTTGACACGTCCAATTTCATTAAGAATATATTACTCATGATGCACAACAATATCAACACAAAATTGTAATGCTTAAACAATACCACTATTGTCCTATCATATATTAACGATTTAAAATACAAGTTCAGTTAATCTTTTTTATTCATACATATATCAGAAAATAATCCTTTGTGTTATGCTTACACTTATAGCATACCATTATTTTGGGAGACAATACATAAATCTTAAATCAACATACTTATAGCCTAAATATTTTTTATCCCTGACGACCATCAATTCTCTTCATATCAAACCCAAAACCAGTGTCAACGACTTTACAATGTTTGATTTATGAAATATCTTATTTTCTAGTTAATAGTAATAATCTATGAATGAAAGGTAAAAAAAATTCTATCGTTACAAAATGTAACATAATAAGAAAAAATTACCTTTATCATTATACAGAAGAAACTTTACAAATATACAATGAGAAAGTTTTCATAGCATAGAAATGTTTTTTAATACATGGGTAACTTGATTAAAACGAGTCACAGTATCATGTAGAAAACTGCCTCCAGCATTACAATGCCAAGGTTACAAATAAGTAACTAAAAAATGCTCACAATTAAGAAAAAAATTTATACACTACAAAAAATTAATAATTTATTTCATAAAAATCTTATAACAAAGTGATACAGTAAAATTTGCATGCAGTACAAAGCTTTTGCCTTCCCTGTTAATATTCATCAATTTAAAGGAATCACCAAGAAAACAAAACAACAATTTAGCAAGACATTTTTAAACATATGATTTGTATATTATTGAAAAATTAATTATTATAATGGTCTAAAGTTATCACAATGCATTAAATTATATAAAATGAACTTTACATTATATAATTTAATGTTATACGGTTTCTCTTTTAATTACAGAAAAGCAGTTTAATACACAAAGTCTTGTAGTACAATAACACAATGCTGTTCGAACTAACTCGATACTTTGAGTAAAAACATATATAAACAGAATGAATGTTATAACTACTCATATTTTATTGAAATTGAAGTAAAATAATATTAACTAAAAATACAGTAATTATAATGCAAAAAGATTTTTAAATCTAAATGAAGTGAACTTTTAAACTTTAAAACCATCAAAAAATATAAATATTTAAAACTGTATGGCAAACTTTGAGACAGCCACTCAGGCATTGATAACTTCCACATGGTTATTCATCACCATTGTATACAGACAATTCTTGTGATAGAGTCTTTAGTCTGAAATACTTTAATATATTAGCGTTATCAGAGGTCAACCGTTTTACAAAGTATCAAATGCCAATTATATATTCAATTCAGTAAGTATATATTGTGTATTTATATTAGGTTTTACCACTAATTATTAAATTACTTACATTTATTTTTTAACTTACAAAACAAATGCAGCAAACTAATGCTAATGATAATGGAATTAACAAGTAATGGAAATCAAAATCATTCTCAACGAAAGCCAAAAAACTAAGATAAACTCTAGGAACGAATTAAACAAACAAGAACCCATTCTAGTCCATTTTATCAAGGTTCAAGGATCTATTCGAAATAGATTCAAAATATATTGGACATTTTTCAGGCGTTCCTTGTATTATGCCAAATATAGCTTCTTCTGAAATTCAAAATTTCCCAACAAGCAAAAGTTTTAAACAATATGTACTGCTGTTAATGTAGAACTATCCATGGGGGGGAAAAAAAGCCCTATGTATTGCCATTGATTTTGATTCAAGCTAAAATATTCAATTTTTTTTATTATAAATATACAATGACATTAAAAAAATGGAAATGGGCCTGCAGCAAGATACTTCAGAAGTATGGTTTTCTTCCAAATTTTCCCTTAATTATTTCATGCACCAAGGCATAACCCAAAGGGTGTATTAACGATAAGACAAAGTCATGCTATAAAACAGGGGTAGAATTCACCTTACGATATTTTTAACCAACTCAATAAATTCTTTAAAAAAGTGGAAGTAATTTAGTATACCCTTAAATATAAATCTTTCACTAAAGCGAAAGTAGTTAACTAGTCCGAAATGCAAAAAAATTTAACAATATTGATTTGAGGGATTTCTAGCTGCAAAGGCTATCATCCCCGTATTCACAAAAGGTTAAAATTAAAAAATGTCAAAAAACTTCAGGTTCTGGATTTCACAGGAATCGTAGACTACTTAATATTCAACTTCTTTGATTCTAATTTAAAAAGTAGTGTATTCAAATATAAAGATTCAAATAAGAATCTTGTAGTATTCAACTTTCACAAATTAAAAAAAATATTTTTCCTGGTGAAACCAGCATGAAATTAATTTTAGATAACTGACAAAAGCCGTTGTGCTCAAGTAGTATAAACCAGTAAAGTTGTACTTTAACTTTCAACGCAGTAGAGTCAAGCAGTTCCTTATCGATAGGCACTATTCTAAGGCTCCGCAGAACAAAATGGGGTGGAAAGGGGAGCAATTGAGGCTCTGCTGTATGGTTGCATGCATGGATTACGTTTTCGCCAACAAGGAGCATTTATACATCGCTGCTGGTTATTTCTTCTTCAGACGTATGAATGCGCGGATTGTGTGTGTCGGATGCGGATGATGTTACGCACAATGATCAATGTTTTTTAAAAACATTATTTGCTCTTTGTAATGCAGATTTGATTTCTGTTGCAAACGATTTTAGAAACTTTAATAATCTAGCCTGTTTACATAGATTTAAATTGTCAGCTATACGAATTTATTAGCTCCAAAAGTTAAAGATAAATTGTGCGCACGTTGAATTTTTTTCTGAAAAAAGGATATTTTTTGCATTAAACAATAAACTGAAAGTGGATTAAAAATATGTTCAATATATTATATTATTTATTATCTGGATTAAGCCATTTAAAATGTCAAAGGAATTAATAGATTCTGAGAAATTGCGTGCATTAAACTAGTGCGCACGTTGAATGTTCGAAGCATTTTCTGAAAAAAAAAGGACACCTTTGTTGAAAACAATAAACTATAAGGGATTAAAATATGTGCAATATATTATATTTTTTTTATTATCTGATTAACCGTCGAGGCAGGCATTTTCGGTTGAAGATAAAAGGAAGGGCAATAGCGCTTCGCCGCACTTAAAAACGGTTGCTTATTGCACTTATAGTACTCCTTAAATAATTTATTTGGTTAGTAACAAGAGATTAAAAATATCTTTTTGTGTAAAAGGCGGTTACTTAATTTTACACTTACAAAGGATATTCATACTGATACCTGGTTTGATGTTAGGAAAACAAAGGACAAACATAAGTAAATTTTGTTAATAAAAGGACTTTAATGATTTGAACAATTCTTTAATAAATGCAGTTTGGGGATTTTAGTCATGCCAACTAATTTCTACTATTCTTTTTTTTGTACATTTTGTCAAAACAAGAAAGATGCTTGTAACTGCGCTGTTACTGGAAAATAAATTCAATTTGATTTTAACTGCATTTTACATATTCACAAGTTTGAAAAAAATATTCGATTTCTTATCTTTAATTTTTCTCTCGCGAATAAATTATTAAAGAAGTTTTACTTTTTTAATTGAGGGATTGTCGAATGCATTTTATTTTACCTTAGTTGAAACTCCTCAAATATTTTATTTTTTAACTGCATAAAGAGAATAATAGCTTTAGTAATTTTCTATTTGAAGCATATAATATAAATTCTAACTCATTTACAATATTCTTAATGGGACTTAAAAAATTTTTGTATTGATTTGCATTTAGTGACTTAATTTTAAGTTTGATAAAAAATCGAAAATGAGTTTCATAAAAATGTCCAAGTTTATCAATTCATATTGCAAAATTATTTAGTATAACCACACACCTACCCCTCTCCTTTTTTTCAAACACATTCAATTTCAGCATTCTAAAAGGGGTAAAAAGACAAAGGTTTATGAGATATACATTACACTATCGAATGTACCATAGGTTAATCTTATTTAAGAAAATATTAAATTAATAGCAATCATTTTCTGTCATAAACATTTCGCATATGAAAATGGTGTTGATAGTTTTTGTTCTTCATCAGCAGAAGTAGAAGAAACATTGTGGGTATACTGATTTGTTTCCTTTTGCGATATTCAGCCATAGCAATTCCTAAAAAAGAATTTAAATAATAGTAAAACCCAAAGCAGGAATGAGAAATGGAAAACCTTACTTTTCTAGATCTCATTACCCTTTCATTGCAGACAAAAGATTTACACTGCAGAGATTTTTTTCTCCTGACACAAGATGATACATTGGAAAAAAGGCCTTGTATAATATTGATGAGGTTGTTCTAGACACGAAAATTCATAGTTTTTCAAGGATAAGTTAATTAGATGAATTAAAGAACATACTACTTTAAGATGTTCAATTTCAGTTCAATACATATAATCTCTATCAGAATGAAGTTGATTTGTTTGGCAGATGAATTAACTATATTGAATTTTTCAACCAAAGTAATATTAGAATTATGTTATAACATACTGCTAATTCTCTTTACTTTGTTATAAAACTGTCATAAATCCTATGATAAGCAATAAATAACTGTATATTGAATTCAAAATACAAATGTTTGCTATTAAAATGAGCGAATGTAAAGGCAAGTGAGTTTTATTTTGTTCTCAGCATTTTTTTAACAATAGCTTCTCAATTAATGCTGCTTTGTTTTCTAACATTAAAGATTGACTTGCCTGCTTATAAAATGTGAACTGAGCATTTTATAATACTCTTGAATTAAGCTTTAGGGTCTATTCAAGTGAGATGACCATTTAAGTTTTTGGCATAGAGACTTTCTTAAAAACTCTTTTCAACTTTTATCTACCACCACCACTTAAAAGGTTATATTTTTTGTCCTGCAATAGCTAATGAATTTCTGTTCTAAGGAATCAATATCTTTGTATATAACATATATTAACTGCTAAACTTAGAAATGATGAGGATTTTATGAGAAAATTAACCAAAGTCAACTGACTCAATGTTTAGTTTTGATTCAAACCTAAATTTCATTTGCATCATTAAAGTTTAGATAACTCAAGGATAGAAGAGTTTCTTTTCTAAAATTTATTATCGATGTCCAACAAAGCTGAAAATTTACACTTCAATAATTGCTCAAATATAAATTCTTTTAAAATTTTTCTTGGGGTATGAATTTGACCTCCTTAATTACAATAAATAAATAAAAGTAGCTGTAGATATTCCATCATGCTTAAATAAAGAGAGATTTTAAAGGGTTTTTCCTCTTAAGACTTTTCCTGTCTGCATTTTAATAATTATCATGAGCTTTCAGGTTTAATTCCAAAGGCTCTTTTCTTTATTGTCAGAAATTAATACGAAGTAGAGCAGATTTTCTTTATTGTCGAAGTAAACATTTTCTGAAAAAAAATCAATTATCAGTGCAAATATCAAAGTGCATATATTCATTTGTGTCAGTTAACTGAAACATCAATAAAAGGAAATACATTTGTATCAGCCCATAAAAAATGTTTAAATTTCCCTTACATTCCTTATCCTGTGTGTATTTTAATAATTATCAGAACTTTCAGGTTTAATCTAAGTTACCTCTTTTCTTTATTGTTAGAAATAAATATCAGACTGAATTTTCTTTTGCTTAGAAGTAGTTTTAAAAAAAATCAATTACTATGCAAATATCAAAGCCTTATGCATATATTCATTTGTGTCAGTTAACTGATACATCAATAAAAGGAAATACATTTGTAACATCCCATAAATACTGTTTAATCATTATTTTAACAAATTCAATAACAAAAAATCCATAAAATATTTAAAATAACTTTTTGTTTGTACAGAAAAAAAGAAATCAATGATAAATACCCAGAGAATTTTGTTCAATTCCTCATATCCTTTTCATATACATACATTTCTCACTTACAGGTAATTTAAATAATTTCAAATATTATTTTGATTACTTACACATTAGTTTACAAAACAAAATTGACGTTTCAATAACAAAACTTTAATAAGATAAAGCCTATCTCAGCCAGTGAGTGAAATTTTTTTTGAAAGAAATGAGTTTAAAAACATTAAAAGTTTGAATGGTACTTTTGAATTTAATTGTTGGCACATCCTGGGAGACGTAATCTTTGTTTGTGGAGGAATTTTTATCTCTTTTTACAGAAATTGCAGATCCACTGCTGCTTTGATCATTTCTAAAAGTGGACATGCCCAAATGGTACTACTGATGGCACTTACTTTTTAATTTAAACATAATTCCAGATTTTAAATAAAGATAGCCTTTGAATTCATTTTTCTTTTCAATTTTAATTGAAACTCTAAATATTTTATTGCAAATAATATAATAAGAGAGAATGCTTTGAGGAAGAAAAAAAAAGCCCTATTTCCAATAGTATACCTCTAATTTGATTTTGGTAATAGTCTGAATGGAATCAGAAAAATTTGCAAGATCTAGTCTAGTTAGTTGATGAAAGTTTAATAAAATGTGAGTAAACAAAAAAAATACCTGCTTATTAATCTTGACACCCATACTACAGAGAAATGTTTAACACTTAGCCACACCCGTGCTTTCATTTTTTGAAACACATACTAGCTCACAGCAGTAGAAAGGGTTAGTAATAGTTTATGAGATATACTATTTTTGGTACTATAGAATCTGACCAATTAGTTAGCGCTTTTGTATTGAATTATATATTTAATATTAAAACTATCTTCTGGTAAATATTTGTCCTTGAAGAAAACAGAAATAAAGGAATTTTCTGGGAAGTAGCATTGTGGGGGGAACCGTTTTCCTTTCTCTGGGGAGGTTCTAAGAAGTCATAAAACCCAAAAAGAATGCGAAACGAGAACGCGTTACTTTCTCCTGGCAGAGATGAAAGAATTTACACTTCACGGCAGGAATTTTTCCACGCCTTCAAAGAGATAAAAATATATGTAAGATCATCATTGATGCTTATAGTAGTTATCTTAATAGTTATCTTACTAGATCAGTGGTGCGAAAACTATATTCATTTCCGAACGCATTAGTGTAAATTTTGTCGCGAGCCCCAGGACCACATTTTTTTTTTTTGCTTTTATATTTTTTATTGTCAAATGAATTCTTTGAATCTAGTGACCCACAAAAATTTTCTCGCGACCTAGTGGTTTGCGGTTCACTGTATTAGATAAATAAAAGAGATTCAATTTCCAGTTAAAGGAAATATGCATCTAATTTCCATTATCAAAAACGAAGTTGGATTCATGTTTAATAAATGAATTCCTCATCTTAAAAATATTTAACCAAAGTACTTTATTTTATTATCTGTTACAATTAAAAGCAATTTTGAATGCAATAAATAACTGTTGCATAAGACTTATTATAATGAAACTAAACAGATATTTGTTATTAAATGAGTGAATGTGCGTCTTTAGAAGTCAAGTAGTGCTAAATAAATTTTATTCGTATTATTCGTACATTGCGGAATTGAGGGACATTCACATTGTTTTCTATAATTTAAGTTATTTGACTTATTAGAAATTTTAAAGACAAAGTTCCAGAGCTCCTCTGCTTTTAACAGTTTCTTCTCAATCATTGCTGCTTTGTGAATTTTATTTTCCTAGTTTTGATATGTAATATACATATTTCATAAATTGCTTTCTCTGGATTAATTCAAGCAAGACGACTGTTTTGCGGATCTAAGGAATTTTTTTCTTTAAAAAGTGCGTCAGCTTATTTTACCATCAATTAGCCAGTTTAAACCGCATATCTTTCCAACACAACAAATTCAAATGAATATATAACATAGTTACTGCTAACATAAATTAATTTATCACTGTGGTAGTCGCACACTAAAAGCAGTGAGGAACGCTCGCGATAGGGTGACAAAGATCGCGATAGTTTTAAAATCTTTTTCTTAATTATTTTCGGAGGTAAAAAGCGTGTTGAAACAGCGGTCCATTTCACTGCACTCTGTAATTGATAGAGGATTTTAAATAAAATTTGTATCTGCCACTTTTCAGATTATCATTAAAGTATAAGTTTGATAAAATGAGGTCGCGGCGAATCCAGGATTCGGGGTGGCTTGAGGTCCTAGAAATTTTGTATCGTCGTGACGAATGTCCAACCTTCATTATGTAAAACCAAAACACATTTAACTTTATAGACTTATCTACCTGAAAAAAGAATCATAAAGAGCAATATAATACTTTCGGGATAATTTAATAAAAATTATAATGAAAAACTAGTCAAAAATTTCTTCGACCCTATTAACGCCATGAGTAAAATGGAATGACTAGAAAAGTAGGAAAACCTTTCTGAGCTCAAGGCCAGAGCATGTTGACATGTTTTTATTATTTTTAAAGGGAATTAAGAACAAACGGTTGTAATTATTTTAAATAAAAAATCACCAATTCTCCTTTATCTCTGAGGGGGGGCCAGTTCCATAGGCCCCTTCCGGATTCGCCACTGAATGAGGTCCAATCAATAAATTTATTCGCACGTCACTTGACTTTGCCCTAATTTCCTTATAAGACTCACTTCTTGTTTGTATAAATAATATCTTAGCACATTCATAAAATTAAAACTGTTTTAACAGAAATATTTTAAAAAAGAACAGAAAGAATGTCTTTGTTTATTCCTCTAAGGCCGTTAGCCAAATGTTCACTTATTCTGAAAATTTGATAAATGGACAAAAAAAAAAAAAATTATAGGTAAGCTACCTATGTTGTTATAAAATTTAAATCTAACTTAGGATTTAAAAAGCACAAGATTCTCGGTAATCCGACTGGATAGGACCGACCCTGTCTGATCGCCGAAAGGTTGAATTAAATAGAATTTGCTCTTAATATGCACATAATATAAGTTTAGATGGGTAAAACTATAAAACCAAAGATTTTTTTCATAAATACATGCGACTTTTCCTACAGCTTAGTAACAAAATGCGCCTTGCCATTATTTTCGTACTGACTCCTACTAAAATTAGTATACCTTTGATTTTTTCTTTTAAATTGATTAGCAGGACTCTATCAGATACAGAGAGAGTTGAAGAAATAATTTTTAAAAGAGAAATTATTCTTCAACATGTTTCCTGGGTGATTATAAAATACAATTACCCCTGAAGGGAATGCACCTTTGATATCAGATAGTTTATTTTAATCTTTTCATGGACTACAAAGTATATAAAGTACAGATTTGAAATCTATTGGTATTGCTTTGTTTGTACACCATTTTTCTGAGATCGTCCTCAAATACATAATCTGTACTAATAATAAAGGAGAAATGTGTATGCTGGCGCTTCTGTACTACTAATAAAAAAAAGAATGTGTATGTTATGCTTACGGACTGACTGCTGACTTTCGAGCTATGAAATTTGGGAAGAACTTTCTTTGTGGATGGGAATATGCAACTGAACTGTTTTTTTTAAATTTTAATTAATTAAAAAAATTAAGGAAATTTGTCGTTTTTCCTTAATAACTCGAAAATATAACAGTAATAAAAATCATTTTAAATCCATCTGAAAATGCAAAAAAATCCTATTTTCCACTAAGTTGCCATAAAATTTTTTTCTTTAATTTCAATAATCTTTTAAAAAATATTTTGGCATAATTTACAGCAATACTTTTCATTGTTGCAACGCAACCCATTTTCATTGTTTAAACAACATTTAATTATAGTGTTTCTTCATTGCTGAAAGATGAGGTAAGTACATTTTACCATGTTTTATTTCATGACATTTTTTTTAAATTTGTAAAGAAAGCCTGAAATATTATTAGTTTGTAGATTATGAAACATAAGCTGAAAGGTTAGTGGTTGCTATATTTTATTCTTTTTCAGCGTGTTTCAATCCAGCTTAACACTTCTGACCATAAATGTGCTGCGTCATTTTAATGTTGAACAAATACATATATAAGAAGAATAAGAAAGTGAAGAGCAGTAAAGGACGACGAATTAGGGTTTGGACGGCCAGTTATTTGACTTCATTAGGGACATTTTTAGACAATGAACAGAATAGGTACAAGATCACTACACAAAAAACATAAGCCAAATTATCACAATCTGGTTTAAAATACGTTGTTAGAGAAACCTGAATATAAAATGATACAAGAATGAATTGAAATCATTCCTGACGAATAAGCTGGTCGCCGAAGTCGGCTAGTGTACAATATCGGAGGATTGAATCAGCAGTTTATATATAAAGGATCGAATCATGAACTGTTTTATTTAGAAGATAAATAAAAACTTACTATTTTTTTTCTCTTATTTGTTTGTTTTAACTAAACTTTTAAATTATATTTTACATCAATGGTTTATTTAGTGATTTTCGTTCCTTTACAACTGATACTGTGCAGGCGGATTTCATATGATTTTTTCCCTAATCCAAAGTGCATACCTGCGCCCTCCCTCCCACACTAAAAAAATTATTTAACACCTGGTTTATGCTGAGGTTGAAGAAGGAAACATAACATGCCTCTGCATGTAACTGAGCAAGATAACACAAACTGTACAGACATTTTGGCGTAAACGCATTAGTCAAATTATTTTAATGCATAAGAATTTAAAAGCAATACTTTATACGGCCTTTTTCAAATAAAACAGAGCCACCATTTGAAATTTACAGTACTTTTAATTCCTATTGGCATTTCTTCTGTGTATACACTCTCTGAATTGTTGCGCCTAGGCCATGGCCTAGGTTGTCCAATGGGAAATCTGAAATGAGCAACTGAACTAAAGGATAATGCATTTTGTGCGCGTTTCGATATATTGGTGCTTTTTCCTGTTTCCAAACTGCTGATTGAATTACTGTTCCATATCGAAATCTTTAAACTGCAGAATTACACAATTTTCAGAAATATGAAGATACAATACAAATAAAAACGATAACAGCCATCGTAAGCAACTTTCTATATATATATATATAAAATATTTACGTTAAAATTTCCTATGGAACTTTAAACTCCTCAATACTTTTTTTTTTTCTCAATTTGTAAAATGATTTTAGGCTGCTGAAAAATTTTAGTAATACACAACATTTGCCTTGTATTGATATGCGTTATGCAAAGACATTATAACTTCTTTTTTTTATTTGTTTTCTTTAGACTAAATTAAAAAGAAATTATGATATATGACTTTCATTGTTGATTTGAATTACCTCATATGGCGTTTACATAGTTATTTTATACATTATTTCTGCATTTTCTATAAGGATGATATCATTACCATTTTCTTATTTAATTTCTCTTAGCTTTAGTATATATATATTTAATACATTTTTCCGTCACATTTTCCATTAAAATATTGTATGAAATGCGAATCCTTCATAAAAAAGTAGACTGTGTGCCCTTCTTCTCTTCATAAAACATTTTTAACTGACTACAATTCCTCCCATTGGGTCTCAGGAAGGAATTTGATTCACACGCCAAAAGATACAAAACGCGTTGTATGGGGAGATCCTCTACACACATCTCAGTAACTACATATGTTAAAAAAACATAACTAATGCCTATTTTAGAGATAAAGGGGTTAACGAAGTTGCAAAAAAAAAAATGAAAATCGGAATTGTAGTTCAGCGACTACTGAGCTGCAAAGTTGGGCAAAATACGCACTAGTTCAGACGCGAGCAATACGTAACTGAACGAAGTATTTG
>BGPR01031519.1:0-18005 GCA_013235015.1 Araneus ventricosus | reverse complement strand
TCCCATTTTAAAGTAATTACTTTTGAACTCTAATTTCATAATTTATTTTACTAGCAAAACGTAGTTATTAGCGAAAATCGCTCTCTCTTTGATTTCAAATCATATTCTCAACTCAAAAAATTAACGAAATCAAGAAAATAGTTTAAAATAAATCGTATACAAATCGAATCGAACGATGTATTAGCGAAATCTATCTTCTGCTCTCAAAGTTTAACTGGCCCAATGGTTAGAGTGTCCGCTTCCCGAGCGCTAGGTCGCGCGTTCTATCCTGGGTTGTGTTCGTACTCTGTTTTTTGCTATAATTTGCAATGCAAGCTTGAGGCAAGTTCGTCCTATGGTGACTTCGAGGCTTGCGTTAACTTGCTGCAAGCTTGTTGCACACTTGCACACTTGTCGTGACAAATTTGCAGAAAGCTTGAAGATTTGCAGTGCAAATTTGCTCCAAACTAAAATTGCTGTCTGGGTCAGAGCCATTGAGTGCAAACGCCAATTTGATGTGGAATGCAGTGCGCATATTGCAAAAGAAAAAGAACGCGAGGTCACTGTGGCCATCAAAGAATATCCAGTGAGGTTTTAGGTGACTTGTGCAGTAAAATTTTAATCATTTAAATATTATGAAATAATATTATTAAAATCATTTTTAATTAAAAAAATTTTATAGCAACAATCAAACAAAATTAATAATGTTCTTAAATTGAACAGTAGCAAAGCAATAAATAATAAAAATCAGCGCATGTACAGATTAAAAGCAGGAACTTATACATCTTTTATTTATATAACTATTCATTAGCAAACTAGCAAGGAATAAATGGTTTCAAAGTTATTGTTTTTTCAAAAACAATACATATTAATGTAATTAAATCCAATTATTTGATGTGTAATATCCAAATGATTAAATGTGTAATATTTTGTATTTCTGTAAGTTTATTGACATATTGCTCATGTTCTTTTCTAATAAATGAAGTGGTACAGTATTAATTTAAGAATCATTTCATTTATTTCAGTCTGCATCATTCTTTCCAATTTATTGATAAATAACTCAAAGAGCAATAAATCCCAAATCACACAGAAACTAAAAGACAATTTTATTCATATCATTTCCGCAATTAATCCTTTGCAAGCTTTGAGAAATGATACTCTTCGTTATTAAAATATTTACCATGTTCCTGATAACGGATAAATCATTTCGAAGTGCCTGTTCCTTGTCAATACACACAGTCTATAAAACCAAAACAAGATAAAATAAGCCATCCCATAATACTTCTAAAACTTTCACTTGAGATCCTAAAACTAAGCTCAATTTCCCAGAGCCTTTTCAACAATTTCCAAAACTACATAAATTACACCCGAGCTATACCATTTCCTTAATCATTACCAACGATCGTATTTTACAATAAATAACCATTAACAACAATTCGCAGCGCTCGCTCCTATTACTTTTAATTTAGCCGTTTTGTTGCCAGGCTTTGGAAAGTTTTCTTGGCTTGGATCTCGACTGTGGTTAGTTTAGAACAAGTTGTGTTTACCTAAGATGCCGCTTTTGTGGAATTTATCATCATTAAGAAGCTCTAACAGCGAGCAAGGTTCGCTTTTAGGCTGTTGGCACATTCTCTCTCAGCATAATGTAATCTATTTGAGATCGATATTAAACGAAACAAGTCTGATTTGTACCCTTAAAAGAAACAGATAATTTCCCGCCGTTTTTAGACCATTACTGAAATTAGAAGAGGAGAAAAAGATTCTTTTGATATGATTTACAAACATCTGCATGTTTTTTCCTCGATAGAATCTTGATTTAAAAACATATAATGGCAGATGTTTTTGTTGGCAGTTAAAGATCTTTTCATCGTTTGCTGTTGAATGCACTTTTTTTTTATTCTCTTCTTTAACCATTTTTTTATCATTCTTTGCAGCCTTATTGATTCTGGATAGTATGTTCATTCTTTAATTGAATCTAACGCTGTTTTGCGAAAAATGCATTCAATAAAACAAAATGTTAGGTAAATAGTTTCCTACCTCATCTTTATGTTTCTAATCATCATTTCTTTTTCAGGTTTGAATCTTTGAGTCGTATAATTTTATTAATTATAATATTGTTGAAAAAATTAAGGCGAAAGATATTCTAAAATAAATAAATATGGAAGAATAAGTATCTTTTCAAAACGGTTCTTATTCTTAAAACATCAAGAGATGAAAAGGAATAGATGGTCGAAAGAAAATTATGCAGATAAAAAGAGAGGATATAACCAAATGGGAAATTATGCAAATTTAATTTCCAGAAAGCAAAAAAAAAATATTGCGGAGTTTTGTGTCAAATAATTATATTTAATTAGATCTGGAAACAGTTTATTGGCAAGAAAAAGCATGATTCTTCTTAAAAACTAAATTTATAGTAATATTTGGAGCTTAGACCTTCAGTTCTGAAAAGACTTCAGCAGAATAAATGCATAAAAATCTTTAATTGAAAAAATAAACAAAGAGGATTTTTTATCATTGGAAAGATATTTATTTTATAATAAACTGAAGATAAAAGATCTTATGTTATCTCTAATTTAATGGCATGCAGTTTCAAGATAAGTGAAATTCAGATTGAAAATCTAAATAACTAAGTGGTTATAAATACAAAAATGCTGAAGATAAAAAATTTTATTCTGAATTTTTTTCCCATTTTCTAGAAATACAAATATTTATTTGGTACAGAACTCCGAAAAGTATGCATAATTCTTATTGGTCTGAAGCATAAATTCGTAGTATTGATAAAGTATATACAGGTACATGATTTACCACATTTATGTATTAAAGGTAACGGAATCGGAGAATTATCGATTCTAGACAGGAATGCATTAACGTCTGTCACGTAATCGGGAAAATGGTGGATACTGTTCTAATTCTAATTGAAATATGAGTATATTCCCAGAGTAGAATCTTGCTCAGAGTGCATCTTAAATGTTCTAACATGTTTCTGTGTCGTTTACTAATAAAAAATAACTTGATATATTAAAATCAAATTATTTCATATATTAAGCATATCATTTTAAAACGATGATTTTCTGGTTGTATGCTTGCACTGAAACGTAAAAGAATTACAATTTTTCAAATGGCTATTGATAATATCGGTATTTATGATCATAGGAAAATGGGAGGGAAATTTGATTTCCTATTGACAAATTTCGAATATTTTCACAAAAATTCTTTTTTCTTCGTTTTTACCAAACACATGGAGAAAGCTCTATCTGTTAAATTAATATAGGTTAGAAGATTTCCAATTTTTGGATAGGAAATCCATTCAATCATATTCGATGCTTATTTTGTTATTTAAGAGCTAAATATTTTTTTTATACAGTAAATCGAATAGAGAGAAAAACTATCTAAAATGGAATATTTTTAATAAAAATTTATTTATTATTTCGGTCCTCAGTAATTCTGTACATGTTACGCAATAAATCAGAATAAATAATTTTTAAATATATCTGGACGTGTTTTTCTGAAAATCTACATTCTTTCATTTTAGTTGGCATATTTAATCCCACTACTTCAGTTATTAAATTAATATTTATATCTCAAAAGATGAATCCTTCTCTTATAAATTCAAAAATCCGAGGAAGAAGCGTAACTAACGATGTCTTTGACGTAATCTAAAGTTAAAGACCTTTTCACAAATATGCCAATAGATTCCGTACAATCAATTGTTTATAATTATAATTCAGATTATAATAATAATTATAATATAATTTAATATTATAATTCAGAATGAATAACGATATTTTTACTTTTCACATATAAGAATCATACAAAGAGAAAATATTGTAACCTTTAAAAATATTTGATTTCGCAAATTTAATGAATCTCTACGTTTTAGACATCTCTGATTCCGGAAAAAAGCTATTTTAGGATTTATGTCTGTTTGGCAGTCTGTAACGGAGCAAATCAAAAATTAAATACTTATAAGAATGAAATTTTGTATGTGGTCATACGACAAAAAATGGAAATCTGTATATTACATTTTGGAGTAGGTCGGTCTTCTTTCCGTCAGTGAATCTGGATGTATGTGAACTCAAAAGATTTTAGTTATATTTATTTCCCGTTTTGAAGCAACACGAGGGCTATTTTGGGATGGAGCTCGTAATTTTGAACCGCGGTCAAATGACGAGAACGAAATCTGGGCTAACACCGGGCCATCTTATCCAATGGACTAATTGGGCTCTAGCACAGAAGCGTCAATGATGGGACTACTTCGGGACGGACCTCGTAATTTTGAACCGCGTTCAGATGACAAGGACGACATCTGGGCTAATACCGGAGCCATCTTATCCAATGGACTAATTGGCTCTAGCACAGAAGCATTATTGATTCAAAGGCGCTTACAAACGAAAAATACTATTTTTATTTTGAACCAAATTTGTGTCTAAAAAAATTAATATGTTAAAAGATATGATTAGGAGTTGTAACTAGACAGTCATCGATTTTGTGATGTTACATAAACATGTATATATCATTTCAAATTCATATTTTCACCTCTCCAAACTACCATTTGGAGGACACTTGGCCCCGATGGATATAGCGTGCACTGGACCCGCTTACACGGCGGTTCTTCGGTGGAATCGGGTTTCGAACCTGGAACCCTCCAGCCCTGAGGTCGAGATCTTACCGCCAGGCCACCGCGGCCTGAACTAAAAAAGAATTAGCTTGGTAGAACGAATTTGGCTTACGGCTTTTTATACAAAATCATAGATTTGCATCAAATTTCAGACTATATCTGTCAATTGCTTATCATCTTTCTAGACCTGTATGTGACATGTCACATACACATTTTTCACATACTCTAGACCTGTATTATGTGACATGTCACATACACATTTTTCACATTCTCTAGACCTGTATTATGCGACATGTCACATACACATTTTTCACTTTCTCGAGACCTGTATTATGCGACATGTCACATACACATCTTTCGCATACTTCAGACCTGTATTATGCGACATGTCACATACACATTTTTCACATACGCTAGACCTGTATTATGTGACATATCACATACACATTTTTCACATACTCTTCACTATATGACAATGCTAAACTCTCTTTGACCAGCAATATTGAATTTTCTGAAATATAACTTATAAATTAGATACATAATTAAAATTGCAATTCAACTATTAATACTCGAAGATTCTAGTTTAAAAATATTGATTTCTGGAAGGCCCTTCATCATTTTGTTTCTCTTAGAGAACAACAGAAATTCTGCTGGTTACAATGCCTACTACTTTCTAAATCTGAATGGTATTCGACGGGAATTTTTATATAAGTTGCTTTAGATATCTGGCTTCGAAGTTATGAAAGAAAATTTACGCTATGTTTCGCGCATGCGCAGTTAAAAAGTAGGGTAGACCGGGGCTAGTTGGTCATAGGGGCACGTTGGGTCAGTCGAATTATTTTAAATATTTTCCGATAGATAGCGCTGTTACTCCAGCCAAGTATGTATCATCCACCCTCTCTTCTTTCCCGTAAAGGTCATTGGAATAGCAGCGTCTATTAACAAACTAGCTGGAATTTTCAAATTTTTGCCAAGGTGAGTAACTTTCCTTCCTTATAAATAATCTTATTTTTCAATGTTTTTATATTACAATTTCCATTTTTACAAATGATATTCTGAAAGATAACTGTTCATAGTTACTGTAGGGCATGTTTGTTTAATTAAATACTTTCAAAGTAAATTCGTACACCCATCGGAAAAAAATGGCGACATGGGGTAAGTTGGGCCACTTCGCATGGGGCACGTTCGGCCGGCTGCCCAACTTGCCCCGTAGAATGTTGATCCTGTAGAAATGGCAAGCGAACGTGCCACGTAATATCTCCAAAGACGAATGGTAACGAATGAAGTTTCGAAATCAATTCATTTATGTAACCGTTCTTTCAATTTCATGTATATTTATTCCTTTTTTAATTTCTTCTATGTTCAAAGGAAGAAAGTATTGATGAAGGTTAAAATTTGCAAATTGAAATCATATCAAATATCCCATTGTTATTAAAAGGCAATAATTTTGCTAAAATATTTTAAATTGAAATGCATATAGAATTTAAAGTTCAGTGTTAGTAATATTTTTTTTTAAGATTTTAAAATGTTCTTTTAATTTTGAGATGGGATTACGCCGAATTAATATATGGCATATCCATTATGAATAACTATAATGATTGAATGTTGCTGTAAAATATATCTGAATCAATGGTGCTGTAAATATAGCGATATATAAATATATCTGAATTTATGGGATATGCACCAAATTTAAAATGCAAGATAATTGTTAAGAAAATCTAAGCCGATTCCATCTCCATTAAAAAAGTGCAAAACAGAATGCGCTGTTATTATTTTACGATAAATTTAAAAATTGTATCTCGGTTCTTGTTGAGTAAAAATGCACCGGATTTGTATCTGTAACATAACTGTAAAACTAATATTAATTATATTATTAAAATTATTTATTATTTACTTATTTAAATTAATAATATTATTTATATTATTTTTTGAATTAATATTATTTATATTATTCTTTAAATTAATATTATAATTTATATTATAATAATAATATTATTATTTATCTGCCTTAAATATAACAATATGGAAGAATTTTTTGCGATAATCACAACATGCTTCTTTGCTTCTCTTGCAGGGCTACCTGCTAAGATGTTTCGCCATTATGTTAGAAAATAGGATAGAGGGAATGCTTCTTCTTAAGCAATGAAAGAATTTTAGAAGTGAAGCTATAATGATGAAAATTGTGACGATGCAGTCATTTAATTCTGTTTTCCACATAAAACTTATTAATTTTGTATTTTCAATTTCTTGGTTTTTTGCTTCACTTAATTTTACAATTTTATAGCTTCATCAAGGAACGGTGCATGAAAGAGATTTTCCTTTAGGATATCTTGTGCTATCATTCGCAGGAAATGAAAAGTAAAATATGATAAGATTTTTTTATGTTTCTTCAATTCTAACTTACCAGAATATTAAATAAGTGATGGGCCCAACTTACCCCGTGATGTGGACCAACTTACCCCGAATTCGGGGCAGGTTGGGCCACGCGACTTGGTATCAGTTTAAGCTTATAAATTACTATTAATAGTTAATATTTTCCAATGTTATTATAGTGAAATCTTCCTGAAGGTACACTGATAGTGTTTGCATTAAAAAAAAATTAAAATGTTGAATTGTAATTTTTTTAAAATTCTTAGAAGAAAAAACGGCCCAACTAGCCGCGGTCTACCCTATTTGATACAAATACTCATATTTCCTGAAATATTAGGGATTGGAAAAACCTACCGGTTTTAACCGAAAACCGTTTTTTTTCGGTTACTTTTGACCCGGGTTATAACCGGTTATTTTTTTAAAATTCCAATAACCGGGCAAAAAACCGCATCGGGAAGTAAGTTCGATTAGACTAAGATTTACCAAGTTATGAAACTTTGAATTTCATCATCTTAGGCCAATCAACGGCCACCGCTTCCTGAAGGCATCTGTTGGTTGGCGGATTACTGGAAGAATCTTTATGAACAGATAAATATTGGCAAATGGATTGAATTCCTGTAAAAACAATATTAATAAAAAATTTTGTCTATGGATGGCGTTTGTGTTTTTACAAAAAAACCCCACCGAAAACCGGTTATTTTGATGTTTATAATCGCCATGTGAAACCAGAGGTGAAAAAAACTGAATACCCGAAAAGCGGTTATTTTCGCAATAACGCCACCCATAGAATCTTCGAGGCATTTACTTCAAATTTTAATACAATGTTTCTCTAACATATTGTTTCGCAAAATTTACTGTAAAACTCTGCATGTTTTGAAGCAAAACACATGCGAAAAATTTGAGATGTTTTCAAGAAACATAAGAAAGAAAAGAAAAAGTAAAGAAAGAAAGAAAGAGCAAACGAATATTCATGATATTTTTATGAAAATACATGTAAGCAACGTGCGTAAGAAGCAAAATGATTCATGAAAGTTTCAAAACTTTATCAGCTTCCTGTGAAACGGAGTTAGTCCAAATCATTTTCGTCTTCATCAATTTGTGGACGGTCCCCTAAACATCCTAGTGACAAAATCTTCACTGCAAAATGTGAGTTCCCACGATTCTTCACAACTGATTGTGAACCATTATATTTAAAATTTAAATTAAATCCAAATGTTTCGAATATTTTTGGTCAGTAATGTAATATTGTATATCCATTGCATTTAAGAAAATAAGTGATTTATTTTACCAAAATTTAGCTTTACAAACCCGTTAAAACAGGATATAGATAAGTTTACGTTATATTTTGTAATAATAATCTAATTTAACAATGCTTATAAGAAAATTCGCTTAATTTCATATCTTTTTATAGCTGTGAGACGCGTAATAACAGACATTACGTCAATCGGTTATCAACTGGATTAGTCAGTTACTTTAAGTAACATTTACGTCATTAAGTTGGTATAAAAAATTTTTTGTGCCAATTGCTGATTCTCTGTGAAATCTGAAAATCTTCTATTATATTTACCTATTTTCCTTGAGTTATATTAAAACATTCTTGTTTTCGTTTTATTCGTCGAATTGAGCGGACTGTATTGATTATTTAAATATATAGTTTATTTATAATATATACAGCTTGTTCCAATATATACAGATTTGATTTTGGTAGATACTGCCTGTTGGCAAGTTGAGTATGCTCATGGAAGAGCTACAATTGAACATGGTGACTGCGATGTCACACATGAACTAAATGCGTGCTGGTTGAATACGCAGAAACTGATGTTACACTTTATCCATGCGTTACTCATGTAGTAGAGTAGATATGCGTTTCAATATATAGTAATATAAAACATGATGTGATAATACATGGATGAGATGCGAGCTCATACCACATGCAGACATGAAAATCAAACAATTGCTACTAACTCAGAGATGCAATATGGCGGATGACGGCGTAAAAGGGTTGCTATAAGTTAGGAAAGAAGTCAAACTAGTAGTTGGCGCGAACAATTCTGTTACAGCATTCTATTAAAAGAAAATACTAAATGTACTCATAAGACAACCTCGAAAATCAATAGGATTTCTTAATCACAATTTTTTGAAATTATAAATTAATATTCTGATACAAAATAACCGTTATTATACGACATAAAATCCCCAGAAACAAGATATATTTAAATGCAGTGTGGGTACGGATAAATACTATTATTTTATCTGATTTTTCCATCAGTCAGACCTCAGAATGACAAGTTATTGTGCTCTTCATTAACAAGACCCCCTGGGAACTGGCAGCAAAATGAGTAACCATTCTCCTTAACAACCCTTAACTATCTCTAAATGGATTTAACCAGTTTCAGCACTTTTCGTTTTCTTTATTTTGTTCTCAGTCATCATTTCTCTCAATTACACGTTAGATTTAATATACTCTAATGGAACTGGGAAAACCCTTCCCTTTAAATGAACCTATTCAATTTGTACGAAGCAGTTTTGGGTCATTTATTTATATAATAAATGAGTTTATGTCTGAAAATAAATGTTTGAACAGAAATTTAACAAGGATGTTGTAATTGGTTAAGATATGATTTTGAATAAATATATGCTGCATAAAATTTTATTTCTTTATGTACAAATTAGTATCATTAAAGTAAGAAAGAAATTAAGATTTTTCATGGATTACAAAATTTTCGAAGAGAAATTTGATAGCATACTGCAATTAGTTAAAAAATAATTTTGAATAAATAAATTCTGTGCGCAATTTGATCCATTGATGCATAAATTAGGCATAAAAATGTAAAAAATAACATTTTTAATGCAATATAATGTATTTCGTGGAATTATTACAACATAAGTCAAGATATTTAAAAATAGGGAAAATAACTAGAAATTCATAAACATAACTTTTTTCATGAATAATAGTTATTAAGTTAATAATAACTAGTAATTTGACCAGCA
This sequence comes from Araneus ventricosus, assembly GCA_013235015.1. NCBI lineage: Eukaryota > Metazoa > Arthropoda > Arachnida > Araneae > Araneidae > Araneus > Araneus ventricosus. The sequence continues at coordinate 8,047 of BGPR01031519.1, read as the reverse complement.
AATTCGAGTACAAAATTTCGGCACAAAGTGCACTGCTTCATAGGAAAAAGTTTAAAATAACCAACACAATTTCAAATTCCTATACGCACTTTCAAACTTTCCTGAACATAAAATCTTGATTAATTACCAAATAACATAGATTAAAATACAATCACAAGGAAAATAAAGAGTTAAAATTGAATAGACTAATGAGGGGAAATTATTTTTAAAAACTTTTCTACGTAATAATATGTATATATAAATATAAAAATTATTTGTATCACTTTACACGATAGTTATCAGACGATGTTAGGCTTAAAAATGTAAAAAATAACATTTTTAATGTATTATAATGTATTTTGTGGAATTATTACAACATGAGTTACGACATTTGAAAACAGGGAAAATAACTAGGAATTCAAAAAATAATTTTTATTTCCATAATTATTTACAAAATTTTATAATTTAAGCATTTTCTAATATTTCTCCAATACAATGATTTTCTGAAATATTTTTCTACAATGAAAAGAACTTCTGATGATGAAACTCATTAATTTCTCTATACAGATTAAATTATCTTTAGCCGAATGATGATGTAACATTTAGACTAGACAGGAAAAATTAAGCATATTTGTAAATCTTGGAATAAAAAAATCGTTCTGCAGCTACTTAAAATAAATAAAAATGACTAAAATGAAGTTGCTAAGATAAGTAAAAATAAATCAATTTTTTTCTTTCACGAAAATGTCATCTTCTGAAGATTTTATTGAATATTGTGAGAAAAATGATGATGCTGAAATTGTAATATTTTTTTTCAACCGGCAAACTCAGTAACGGCCGAGAAAAGCAAGAAAATCCTGTGTTTTACTTACAGCTGTTTTAAATGAATCAAAATCTGTCGGTTCAAATGACAATTTTGATTGTACAGACTGTCATTAATGTTTCCAGTTTACGATTTTTTCAACATTTCGATTGCGTAACTCATTCTTTAAGAAAAATCGTTGACATTCTTCGTATGCACCTGAAATGAAATTTACAAAATTTTCTACAAAGGATAAACTTGTACATATCCTAATTCCGCGACTTCCAAGAGTACGCGTATGGATTTATAAACACTTTAATCTAATTTGTTTCTTGTTTGTGAAGGCGGAATATTTAAAACGGTATTCGAAACCTTAATTGGCCAGACAATTGAAATTCTGCACACTTGAGTTTTCCCGATGATAATGCTCTATTATAAGGTAATCATAAATTAAATGAAATAATTAAATTTTGACTCCGTGCCACTGACATCACCTAATAGTGCGTTTGAGAAACAGTTAAGATTCTCAAGATTAAAAAGTAGAAAATATTTAAAATAAAAAAATTGCTATTTCTTACACTAAAAAATTGTGTGTGAAATGTGTTTTTCTAATTAAATTTATTTCTTTTACATGGCATATATTTTACATATTATAATTTCAAAATAACGAACTTTAATCTGTTAACTTTTGTCCAATTAGTTTCACAACGTAATATTTCATCATACTTGGTTAACAGATGAATATGAGAAATATCCCAGTGTACGAATGTTTAAGATAATATAAAACACCTTACTTTGCGTGACATACACATGTTGAACCAGCACATTTTATCCCCAGATGCAGCTTATGAACTGCTAAATAATTTAAAGTTCATTCTCTTCACATATATTTTTTTACTGTACAAACTTATCGCACCCGCCCCTTGCGGGATTTTAAGGTTAAATACCAAGAGAGAAATTAAACAAAGATACCTCCATATGCGATTAAAAAAGACAGGAGACATTTTCTGTAATGACTTGAAAAAAGAAGAAGTCACGCAATAAAGAATGGAATTATATTTCCGTTATAATCCTCTTTAAAAATACTATTTTGGGATACTTTTTAATTATTTATTTATTTAAAGAAAAGCACACTACAGAGAAAACTCTATTTACAGAGTGCTGACAAACACACAAAGAACAAAAGTCACAATGAGTAAATAAAAAATAAAAAAATATGCCTTAGAAAGCAAAAAGTAGACCACAGAGAATACATAAAATCATAAAACTTATGCAAACGTATATATAATTAAAAACGAAAACATATAATCACAAAACTTTAAGACACACTATGACACCAAAAGCCGTATTATTTTTTTTTTTAATTTAAAGTTCATTTCCAAAAAGCAAGGGTCAAAAAGTAAAAACACGCAAACACCGAGTCTAATAAAAAACACACCAGGAGTTTAAAAGTTTAAAAACGTAAATACACACTTGAGATTTTTAAAAAAATGCAACACTTAAGATAAAAATAAATCAAACACGACGCCAAAAAACTGGTCGAATACATAAGAACACAGAAAATCAAATAGCATAAAAATCTAAAATGTTGTAGAAAGGCAAAATAAAATATATCATGTATTTAAAAGATGCAAACATTTCGACTTAAAAGCACCTAGAGACATATTAAAAATGTCAAGTTCATCAGAGAACGTGTTAAAAATTTTATAAAACCTATATAACGAGAACCTGTTAATATAATTAAATTTTGAATCTAAATTTGGAAAGGAACTCTGGTTTCTTAAAAATCTGGCGGGCACAGCGAAATCTATTGAGCTTAAGGTTAAGAAATCGAGAAGTAAAAATTAGGTAAATAGGAATACACTTTATAAAACTGAAAAAATTGCATAAAACATCTCCGTATCTAAATGAGATGAACGATAAAACATAAAGGCGGCCTTCAAAACTGTGATAAAATGATATATTCTCTGGTTCATTTACATCATAAAGGTTATTTCGAAAACTGCTTTTACGAGTATCAGGTTAATCATTTAGTTTGACATTTTATGAAACCTATTAAGTTTTATAAAATCATCATCAAGAATTTCATAATGAATGAAAATTAAAAAATTAAATAATAAAAATTGCGTTGGTAAATAATCCGTATTGTTAAACTGAAAGTCATTAGGTTGAGATGGCAGCAATATTGTGTAATATTTTTTAGCATTTTTCATTACGACAGTACAGTTGCTTTAACAAAATTTTCTAGTACTCATGGAGATTTGTCCAATAGTTTTACGATTAAGTTTTTAGAGTGTCACTTATCTATCAAATTTAGGTGTCTATAATCCTGTATATAGCTTTACTCTCCGTTTCCATCGCATTGCCACATAGTTCATAAAAATATTTTTTGCTAAAGAGGGTAGGCAAGGGAAAGGTCAGAGGGAAATAAATCATATCTTAGAATTACATGATAGAGATATATCCACGTTCTAAATATTTACAATACGTTAAACTGGCAATGCTTGTCCAATAACAGATTTAGCTTCCTCTAGGCCAAAGTACACGGCGAATATTATAAGGATTTGACTGTCAAGCATGTAGTTCTATTCCTCCAAATCTGAGACTTTCAACATATCAGCGTAAAAAATAACTTAGATTTTCTGCTGTTTTTGAACAATCTACTTTCTTTAATTTTCTAATTTTTGGCAATCCATACTACTTTCTGCCTGTATCAATTTATGTGCTAAAAAAATTTTTGAGCTTTATAGTTCTTTTACTCGAACTTTTCTCTATATGGGATTTGAAAATTACGTTCCAAATGCACGAGAAGAGCTATCATTTAATACGCCTGCGTATATTCCAAATACACTGAATGATTACTTAAAGAAAACAAAACACTCCTGATACCATTTTCAGATTGATTTGTGAAGAAGATTATCTTTTTAGAAACTCTCTTCAAAAATCAATCACATGTCCTAAGAAGGAACATATCTAGAGAGAGGGGGAGGCATTAAGTAAAATGACATTCCTGAAGTATTTAACTCTGCAAAACTGGTCTGATTGCGACCATTTGATTAAGGTGACTGCCTACGTTCGGAACAAAATTTTTGAAAAATTGTATATTTTAATAATTTTTTGTTTTTTTTATATGCAGTATCAATTATAAACACAGAAAACACCAAAAAAAGTTTTATAAATATAATATTTTTTGAGAAATATGGGAATTTGTAGTAAATTTTAATGAAATTTAACCATAACGGTTAACACTCTACACCAAATTGTAATGCAGCAATGATAATTTTCTTTGCACACAAGTTATAGAGGACAATGATCTATGAAATGAACTAAAATCTAAGAAAAAAATTGAAATGCAAGTAAATTAGAGGTAAAAATATGTGTTAATATGCATTTTTGCATTAATTCACAACTTAATTTTTCTAAAAACACATGTAAATTAAAAAGTGTTCCTCAAACAACAAATATTTTAGTTCATTTCATTGCTTATACTATTTTAAACATGTGCTGAAAATTTCAAGTGAATATCTTATATTAGATTTTGAGATATCATGTTAATGGTGGGGAAATTTTTATCAAAAATACAGTTTACTTTTCCATACAACCTGGACAACATAACATTGCAAACATTGTCATTAAAATTTAAATGTTCATTATACGATTTCAGCATAATGTATTTGGTTTTAATAAATCTTTAGCTTGAATAGAATTGTTACTACCAAGTTTTGAAGAACTTGCAGTGATAACGGCAGTAGAAGCGGTTGTCCCATGAGTTACAGTAATTTGTTCTGTACGTGCAGATTTATACCGATTTCCAGCAAAATTTTGCTTCTTGGAAATATAGTTATTCTTATTTCCTGCTATTTATAGACTTTCATGTTGAAAACAACAAAATGTTCAAGCAAAATTCGAATTTTTAGCTTTTAAAAAGGGCAAAATGAAGTTAGATAAGCAAGCACCGAAAACGTAAACAAATCAAAACAAACAGACAAGCAACTGAATTGTGTTGCCAATTTTATCCAAAGAAATAAGTAAACTGCGTGCAAAAAAGTTGTGGCTTGTCACTAGTAACATAAAAAATAATTAAAAAATTTAAAAAAAGCAGAAAAAGAGCAGACAATTGCAACTTTAAGGCCACTTCCGGTTTCGGAATGCTACTTCCGGTTTGATTTTGCTTTAGACACAGTATTTTAAAATCGTTATAACTTTTTTTCTAATTCACTTAGGAATAAAATGTAAACGGATTTGGAAAGACGAAAGTCTGAACTACAAGAAATCGTAAAAAAATCATTTTCGCCAAATTGGTCAAAAATCAGTGTTTTCAACGTAGGCAGTCACCTTAATAGTCGCCTTTTCGGAAAGACTATTAATTTCGACGTCAGCTTAATTACCGCTGCATTAGCTAAACGGGTGTTTTTCTAATTCCACTCGACAATTCCTTCTCGAATACTGGAATAGATCATAGTTCGTTCTAAATTTTGCTTTAAATATTTCGCATTTACTAATACGATTTGCTCTGTTTTTGCTTTTTTGATGTTGCAGTTTGAAGCCTACAAGGTCCATTTGGAAATCATATCATAATTTCCAGTTTTTATCAGATGTTTAAGTCAATGTCTCAGCTTTTCTATCTTTCTATCTTTCAAAAATGTACAGCACACCAACGTGATATGATATTTGACCAACAAAAGATTTAACCTGCACCAAACCAATGCACACGGTGGATTTGGTGGACATCCCCGTCGCTACGACACTGTGGGTGTTGTAGATTTTCCTGGTTTCCCATCATGCGACAGATATTCATTTAACGATCTCCATTTTTGTTGATTTTGATATTTTTATAGTATTTGCATTAATCTGACCGAATCTTCGAATATGCAAAGTTGCGTAGTTGTATATAAAAAACCCCATTAACACAAGAAATTTTACGATGTCTCCATGCTGTTGCTATGACTTTCTGTATGCCGCACAACATTGTAAAGATATCGAATGATATTGCAGAGCATTTTGTTTTAATAGGGATGTACAAAAGATAAGCGACATCAAAAACTAATTGCGCATTGCAATACATTGCATTCTGGCTCTCCTGTAAAAAAATGTTTTTACGATAGTTTGTTTCTGACGTGCATATTGGAAAGTGGGGTAAAATCGGATGCCGAAGACTAGAAGGCTTGTTGGAGATAAACTATTCGACACAGAGCTCGTCAAATTTTATTAAGATAATAAATATTTTCAAGGTCCTTACAATATCGTTATAAATAGTTTTTATTGCATTATCTTTTTATACAATCGTACATTAAAGATTATAACTTTTCTTAGTGGGAATCAAAAATAACGATCGAAATATATCGGAGCTCCTATCATTCAATTCGCCTGTGAATATTCGAAGTACACAATGATTGCTTGAAGCTAACAAACCTTGTTGGTATAATTTCCAGATTGCTTCATAAAGACAATTAAATTTTTCGAAGCTCTTTTCAAAATTCAATCACTTGTCTTAAGAAAGAATCTATCTAGAGAGAGCTAGAGAGAAAGGCTTTAAACAAAATCAACTTTATGAAGTACTTAGCTCTGCGAAACTACTCTGATACAATAATTTGATTAATAGTCGCTTTTCCGGAAATATTATTCATTTCGAACTCAATTTAATTACCTCTGCATTTGCTAAACATTTATTTTTCTAATTGCACTCAACAATTCCCTATCGAATAAGTGAATAGTTCATAGTTAATTTTGAGTTTTGCTTTAAATGGTTTACTTTTAAAATTACAATTTGATTTGATTTTGTTATTATGATGTTTCATTTTGAAGCTTACAAGAGCTATTTGGAAAGCATCCATAATTTTCAGCTGTTATCAGATCATGAAGTCGAGGTCACATTTAGAAGTCTATCTTCAAATTTTACGTGAAACCAACGTGATACGATGTTTGACCAACAGCAGATTTAACCTGCACCAGTTCAACGTACATGCCGGATCTTTGGGAGATTTTGAGATCAAATGCAATTTTTTCTTGCGTAAATTCCGCGACTGTTCCATCAAACTCCTTTCATCATTTTTAAGTAAAATATATTGATCTTCTGTAGTTTCCGAACAATAAAGAAATATGACTTAATAGAATTTTTGTAGTATAAATGTTTGTTATTCTGGTAGTAATTATTCCTAGTAGTAATCTTAACGACTGTGTGTGTCTTAAACAATTTCTGTACAGTTTGTTTTATTGATATGAAGTAAGAAGGAGTATTTCCCTGTTTCTTAATAGAATCCTCATTCTAAATGTATATTATGTTTTTATACGATCGCAAATTAACGACTAAACCTTTTCTGAATGGGAATCGAAAATAATCATCGGAATGTTTCGGAACTCCTATCAGTCAACTCACCTCGAATATTCGAAGTCCATTTAATGATTGCTTGAAGCAAACAAACCGTGTTGATATAATTTCCAGATTGCTTCGTAAAGACGATTAAATTTTTCGAAACTCTCTTCAAAAATCAATCACTCGTCCTAAGAAAGAACCTACCTGGAGAGGAAGGCATTAAGCAAAATCACCTTTATGAAGTACCTAGCTCTGCAAAACTACTCCGATTCCAACCATTTGATTAATAGTTGCTTTTCCGGAAAGACTATTAATTCCGACGCCAACTTAATCACTCACATTCGCAATATTCCGCTGCATTTGCTAAACAGTTTTCTTCTAATTCCACTCGACAATTCCTTCTCGATTAGCGCAATCGGCCCTGATAAGTTCTGAAGTTTTGTTTAAACATTTCGCGCAAGTCGGGAGGGAATGAGATTAGAATAAGCAAATAAAACACGACATTATGGATAATAGCTACTTTCCAGACCATTTCGCCATATATGAAAGTGACAAGACCAATCAATAGATTCATTTGTAAAAGTTGAATCACTTAGGCAATGCAGTGTTTTGCTTTTGGAGTGCAGTTTATTGATTTCCCTCTCAGGGCGTTTTGTTTTTAGTTTTACCTAAGTGCCATTTTTCCTGGAATGTGATTTCTAGCTCCCGAAGGCACCGGCACTAATTGTGTTAATTTCGGTGCGAGTTAATTAACATAAATAATAGAAAGGGAATTTTTCGGTTGGTTATAATGAAGTTTGATGCGCTGAGTCAAAACCAGTTTAGTTCAGGTTGAGAAAGAGCATGATTTGAAAGCTAGTTAATTAAAAATGCATTTTAAGATTTATTTCAGAAATAAATTAGTTGACATCAGTTTGAAATTCATTTAAATTTTCTAAGTTTCCATTTATCCG
>BGPR01031518.1:0-17697 GCA_013235015.1 Araneus ventricosus | reverse complement strand
TATATATATATATATATATATATATATATATATATATATATATATATATATATATATATACTCTCCACTATCTCTCTATATATATATATATATATGTGTGATGTTACAATTTTTAACTTTCCTAAATAATCTTAACGATACCTCATTTAAATACTTCTACTTTCATATAATTAATGCACTACAACTTTTCTTTTCTAATCCTGAGTTTCAAAGAGACCCCTTTTCACAGTACTTAAGCGTTCTGCATATTTTCTGCTTACTTCACCGCGCCGGCATGTAGCTTTCAACATCAGCCTCGGGCGTAAACTTTAAATTCTGATTAAATACGACGATTAGTGCTTTTGCCTGTGAAATAAAACACGGTACAAATAAATTGAAGATTTGGATTAAAATATCGTCTTTCCTTGATGACAATGGACTGCCTGTCGCTTTTATGAGCTGATCTTTCATATATATATTCCAAGTGGATAACGAAGACAAGTGTAAAGCATAATGATTGTACGTTGTTTTATAATCAATAACGTTTTCTTGGGAGGAACAAAATAATTTTGCCTGGGGCACTCATGTGTCTAAATCCGCCACTGAATTTGGCGACAAGGTAAAATGCAGATTGTCTCTGTCTGATCATTCTGATTCTCTCAAAATGCTCAGATCTTTCTGTCCGCCATTGCAGAGTCGTGGTGGTGGCCTAGTGGTGAGGTGTCGGCGCGGGGCCGGAGGTTTCGGGTTCGAAATCAAATGATACGTAGAGGGTCAAACGCCTTTACAGTGTGCCGTACTTTGGGGACAAGGGTGCCAGCTCAAGTGGCGTCTCAAATGTATTTGAAGTTCAAGTACGAAGTGAGTCCAAGAATTGCCTCATTACATGGCGGAAGGATAATATATTTAAACTAAACTACGCCCTCCCGTTTGCGCTGAAGAATAGACAACAGTGTTCTGTTTGTTTATTTACATTAAATGCTTTAACTACATATTCCGAGGGTATGATATTGATCAATGGAATCTTCAAAACCTTCAGGTTTTTAATGCAAGTAAGCAATGAAAACTTCAATCATAGCGTCATCGATCCTCACTTATTTATCAGGTGAAACGCACCCGCCAGACACTTTCAATTCTATTCTGGTACCCCAGTTGGATTTAAAGTTAGCTGGAACCCAATCAACTCCAATTTCCAGGCAACCCCTTGTTTTCAGTACCCATCGTCATCGCATATTTTATGGATCTACATGGTAGGGAATATGAAATTAACTTCTTCATTGGCTCTCTGCCTCGTGAGCTTCACTTACGGCAATGATGTCAGAATAGCATACGAGAATGATTTTTAATTATTATTTTGTCTTCTGCGCCATCCAGGAAAACAAATTATCTCCTATTACCTTGATTATTTAGATTAGGCCTCAAAATGAAGTGATTGCATTTTTAGAATAAAATAAATACTGGAAGAACCCTCCAGAGTTGATTTCTCGACGTCATAATTGAATGCAAAACTAAGTCGTGACGCTAGAGCCAATGAGAAGCATTTCGATGCTCACTTTCCATAAAAATATAGGCATCTCAATTGTCCCGCAGGACATTCCCATTAACGTTTTGTGATGAATGTAAATAAATGTATGTGAAAACACACGAGTGTCTCATTGAGTAGTATTGATATTATTTCAATGAAATTTCAAAAATATTTGAAAACATCAAATACGTAAAATAATTCAGTGGTAAAGTAGCCGTTGGTTGATTTATGCTTGTCTGATTAGCAAGCAAAATATTTTTTAATAATTGCATGACTAGTAAGAAAGTAAATAAACCCCAAAATTTACACAATTATTATTTATTGTTTATGTATTTTACATAGAAAATTCGAAGGTTCCTGTGAAAAGAATTTGGTTGCAAACCATAATGAAAACAGTCGTATATTGTGCAGGTATCTGATATTCCGGTTATGGGTTTTCCTATAGTTATAATAGCATTTTGACATTTGGAATTGACGAAGCACTATATTTTATATCTGTTAATACCCAAAAAGTTATTTACTCAGAAGTTCAGAGACAGACAATCCCAATATTTCATTTGATGATAAGAATTCATTTCCGCTAAATTATGAAATTAACGTTTGGTTAACTTTAAAATTTATTTCCTCATTTTATTGTGCATTAATTCCTTTGTTGTTATATTATTTGTGCAGTCTAATAAATTGATATTTAATTAGGTGTAACAAGTCAAGCGTTCCAGTGATCATTATACTTAGGAATATAATTAGTTTAAGAACAAATTCGAAATGAAAAAGCAAACTTAATACATCGTTCCGAATACTTCTCCCATCGTATTTATTCACAAAAAAAATAAATAAAGTAACTCATTAGTTGCCCTTAAGTATTTTTTGTTGCGTGCACGACTTCCCTGTTCCATATCTAGTTTATTGGTTTTGCATTTGCTTTGGGATAAACAGCAAGATCAGGAAGTAATGTAAACCGTGCAGACGATTCAAAATTTTTTGTGCTAGAATTTATGCTGTTTTTCTGTCATCAGTTTCGTGTTTATAATTTAAGTATAATTAAATTAATTATAGAAAGTGTACTATATTGTAAGACTACAAAGAAAATGATTGTGCTGATCATTGCAAAAAGTTCGTCCAAATGTAATTATTGTAGTTGCACGACTTGCCGTATATATTCTCTTTGGAAATTCAATAAGAAATCTGAGCAAAGAATTTAAATCTTGCGGAATATGATTTAAAATTAAATCAATTATTACTTTATCTGTAATTCTAATTCTTACAATTGAAATAACTTCAAAAGCAATAAACATCGGCAAAATTGGCATTTTATGTATTTTGTCTGAAGGTGCATCAAATGCCTTAAAAACTGTATAAACTTTTAACCCATAGTATGAGTAGCGTAAAATAAAAAGAAGATAAAATCTGATATTTGAAACATCACTTGAGATAAATAGGCTATGCGCTGCATTGCCAGATGGAACTTTGGATTTGTGTTGCTGCCTATATGAGGGTTCAATTGAATTTCATTCTTCATATTACAGTTGAGATCATTGACTTACCTATTTCTGTAATGTGGCAGCAGTACAGATCTCTTTTTTTCAGAGCAAAAATCATTTGGCTGATACCGCATTCGGCTTATTTTATATTTTATTGATCATTGTAAGTACTGTTCAATCATATTATAGTTGTTTGCGCTTGATTAAGTGTTGTTGGTTTTGTTTTGAGTGATATGTCAGGTAGTAGTACCGACCATATCTTTGTCTCTTTATTAGTAGAAACTAGAGAATTCGGCTGAAAAGCACTCTCTTGTTGGGCTTCAACAAAGATCTGATTTTCAGCAGGAGACTACACTTTTTTGGTGAGACAGATTAAGGGTAACACTTGAATTAAATTTAGCTCATTTATCACTTTTCTTCCAAAGACTGATATCTGTCTGATGCTTTATGCAATTATCTGAAATCTTAAAAGATATAAAAGGCTAATTTTAGTTGCCATTGCCCGATATAAATTAAATACCATGTTAATAAACAAATGTTTTTTTAATATTTTAGTTTTTTTTATATTTAAGGATTGAAACCTAATTTTTGAGATAACTATAAGCCTTACAGTAAAACTTTGATTATTATCTGTATTCAATGAATAACGAAGATCTTTTAATACACATATACGTGCGTGATTTCTCTTTGCTGTCTTGGGTTCTGCAAAATAAATAAAATCCTTTTAAAAGTGAATAATATATACATTGTTTACAAGTTGATCAAACTTCTTTAGGGAGGTGATTAAAGTAGAACGTAAACAAAACTACAAACCATGTTACTTTTTACTTTTGGTGTAGCCTCATGAAAGAATAGCAATTTAGAAACAATTTAGCTTTTATGAGGTAACAATTGAAAAAGGTCAGCAAAAGTTCTTAATTTTCTCCAAGTGCTTTTCTTTTCTATTTTTTTTGTCAACATTAAAGCTTTGTTTACCACGAAGATGTATCAAGAAAAGAATACGGATATCAGAAATACGAAAGTATCACAGAATGAAAACCGATGAAAGGGAAGGAATTCTGAAGGAATCTAGGGTGAGACGAATCCAGGGGTATCGCTTACATGTGAAATATAATACCTGTAGATTTCCAATTGGTCCTTGACCCAAATAGGGTGAAAAATATTGGCATTCATATAGTTTTGAAAAATTGGTACACATATTATGGCGGGCTCCTGGGTGGGTATACTTCAAAGCCTACTCTAGGGGAGGCTGGAGCTGTTCCTGTGGTTTATCTTTTGGTTTTCTTGGAATATCAAACTATTCAGTTTTCATTTCACAATTGATTTGACAAATTAAAATGAAATTTACTATAAATGCATGCTGCTCATTTTACATTCGATAGTCTCAAAGTTTACATAACAGGTTTCATCCCCTTTTTTGGTTTTTCCTGATATCTGAAAACTGTTATTTTCGTCATTTGATTTAATGTCGGAAGAATTCTCTACAAATGCATGCTTTATTTTTCTTCTAGTTTTAATAGTTTTAAGTATTCGAAAAACTACAAAAAAAGGGTGAAAATCAAGATGGGGAAAACTTTGGATCAGTATCTGATTATTAGCTGAATAATAAGCGCGCATACATTTTGCGAGGAATTTTCACGCTTTATGGTTGTTGAAATATTAATTAACTAGATATTTCGAATATCAAGAAAAACAAGGATAAAATCAAGAACAATGACTGTTTGAACCATTACTGGAAGTATTGAAGAAGCTGAAAGAAACAAAAGCATGTATTTGTATGGAAATTTCGCTCTTTAATTTGTTAAATCAATTGTTTAGAGCGGGCAATTTTTAAAGTATTCAAGAAAAAAAAAACTAAAATGGGGATAAATCCAAGATGAGTGCGAGCTCCCCATCGGGACCCTGGTTTTCAGTATGTTCATTGAGGCCTAAAATGACTGTACCAATTTTCAAAACTAGATGGTTAATGTTTTTCAAACCAGCCAAGCTGACAGACTATTAATGACTTTTATTATCCATCCCTCTTTCTTCAACAATGGGCTGCTTCGCCTGTAAACCACTGGATCGGACACAGAAAGACTAATTAACTCAGTAATTTATTAATTTTAAAGAAATGTTTAAAGACTTTTTTGTTAATTAATCTTATAAAAGATTGTGTATTTTTTTAATGGAGTTTACATTATCATTTTTATTTTTTTAATAAGCGAAAATTCCCAGCATTTTTACATTAAGAGATTCATGCAATAAAATAAATATTAAATTAAAAATTACATGTATTCAAATTTAAAGCCTATTTCAATTTTTCAATAAAAATATACAGTATATAAAACAGAAAAACATATACTTAGAAAAGAGCAGTGGGTCTTTTAACTTGCCATGCAAAAATTTTTTTTGGCTAGGTCCTTTAAAGTCAAAAGTGCTTATTTTGCATCAATTTCTCACTACATCCTACCCTGCTTTAGGCAGTGTGAGAACCAGAACTGACAATTAAACAAGTTAATTGAAATTTCTATTACAAAAGTATTAAAATAACATTAATACAGCAAACATTTTAAATTATTCTTTATTCCAGTCAAATATCTATCGTAGTAGGCTTTTAAGAAGATAAATACATTCTAGGTGAGTGATAATTATGTTTTTTTCTTTTTTTAATAAAATTGTATTAAAGTTATTTCTGTCCCAAAAAATTACATAACCTTATTGAATGTCTTTGCAACCATATAAAGCATTTTATTCTTCAGAACAACAGCCACTAATAACTCTAGTTTTGAGTTTGTCTGAACAAATATTTTACCAATTTAAATGGTTAAATCTCACAAGAAATATTAAATTTTAAAACAATGGTTCTGTGCATTATAGCAGGATCCCAGATTCAAACAGCCTTCTAAGTCTTAGCAGTAACACATTATTGAATGAAATACCATGCCCCAACCCCACCTGTGGCAGCCTTCTAACTTATAGACAAAACTTCAGCAATACCAAATACTGCAGAATGTTCTGTAAGTAAGAATTTACACCATGGAACAAATCTAAGGTAATTCATAAATAAATGAATTATTAATTTAAGAAATTGGCTTTATTTGTTTGGCTATATTATACACAAAACACGAAAGGTCAACCCCTCTTTTAGGGTCGATCAGAATGTTTGAAAGTGATTCATGTGATGCAGAAAGCGAAACTAGGTTCTCTTGGGAACAATCATGGTGCTTTTATGAATAAGATTAAGTTCCACAAATATAATTTGTTTTGAAATGAAAATCTTTTTGCAGAAAATCTCCGTTCCTGCAGCATTGTTTCTCACTATACAGGGGTTTAACCTACTTTCTTATGCTTTTCAACATTTAAACTCAGCAATTGGACTGTTATTGTGATATTAACCAAGTATATCTAAAATTTTATTTTTTGTTCCTCTTTTTTAACTTGTAGGCATTCCCTGTCATGGCAAACTTATTTCAACAATAAAGAAGATGTTGGATATTTCAACTAAGCGTGTCCTGAAATCAGCTGACCCAAGTGTTATGACTGATAGGTTAAAGGCAATTTCTACTAATGTTTACCAATGATATATTGGTGGTTGGATTAATTGGACATTCTAGCGGTTTTGTCACTGGTGGTTGATTCAGATAATTCTATAGCTGTGAAATTATGATTGCTTGAAATAATAATTATGTTAATAAATATTGGTTTGTTCTTTTTTCAAATTACCATTCCTTTAACAAGATTTAAACCTATACCACAAGAATGAAACTTCTTATCTGGATGTAATTAGTAATTGTTATCATTCACATTTCTGTTCATCAGAATGTAATCTTTACAATACAGAAATTAACATATTAATTTTTTATTTAGCATTTAAAATACCTGAAAACCCATTTTTATGTAATCTTAAAAATATAATAAATAGAATGACTGATATAACTATTAAGTAAAATAATGTAAATAAGAATTGACTAGAAAAACTAAACTCTAGTTGGGAAAAAAAATTTATCCAAAAGTATTTCATAACTAAGCATTATAAAGTAATAAGATAATCTTATTAAAATTAATTTAAATAATTTATTAATCAAATTCAGGATAACCTGAGCGCCTTTTTTAATTTTTCAAAACATTTTGCAAAAATGAGGAAATAACAATTCACGAATCGAGGAAACAAACCAATGTTTATTCTAACCCAAAAAGAATTATTCCAAGTGGTCTTGAAAGGGGCAAAATACATTTATGATTAACAGAAACAAAGCTTATATGTAAGGTCAGGCATTATATAAGGAGAAAAGGCAGTCCATTGTTCAATTCAAGGAAAAGACGATATTTATCCAAATCTTCATTTTATTTATGCATCAGGTTTTATTTCTTCATAGCTAAAAATATTTAATTTATTTGCAGCTCCATGACCAGAATTTAGAAGTTTTTACGCCCGCCCGGCGCGTTGGTGTTGAATGCTTACATGCTGGCGTGAAAAAGGGCAGAAATGAATGCGCAGAACGCTTAAGTACTCAGAAGAGGGAATTTTCCCTTTTAGAACCTCGTGACTTGTAAAGAAAGTTGTAGTCCGTTAATTATGATGAAAGTAGAAGTATTTAAAATGAGGTGTCATTAAGATTATTTAGGAAAGTTAAATTAAAATATCACATATATATATATATTAATAATTTATAAAAATATAATTATTAAAATATTATTATAAAAAATAATATTTTCTATTATTTTTTGCTTCTTTTATAAATATACTAGCAGTTCGCGCACGGCGTTGCCCGTGGAATCAGAAATTCAGCAAAATGAAAAAATACGTATTCTGCGCTCTGCACCGTCAGCCAATCAAAATTGCCAGCTACGTCCGAAAAAGTGCCGCGCTCGTTAGAAGAAAAATATCTTTCAACTGACCAGGGAAAAATTAATAAAAAAAACGGGAAAATATATTTTAAACATTCTTGTTTTAAATCCGACAGAACCGTTGCAGTCATAAGCTGAAAAAAATTGAAAACAATAGTGTTATTAGAACGCTGGATGTAGCAAATTTAAAAACAAAAATAAAATTTAGATGACAAAATTTACTATTTTTTAAAAATTTCTCAAAATTCAGTAAATTACGTTAGAAATTCAAAACTAACTTCATTAGAACGGAAATCGTGTGCTCTTTTCGATGGTGTGTCTATTTTCTTCGTACAATTATTCAAAACCATTCTATCGAGAAATTAATGCGAAAAATCAATCAAAACAACACAAAACATTAAATGAAAAATTCTAGACTAAATTTTAAAATTCCGGCTTTGAGGTGTATTGAGTCACCATTACGATTACCTGTGTGCCAAATCTCATGGTTGTAAGTGCGATAGATTCGTCTGGACATCGCACACACACACATTGCCTTTTATAAGTATAAATATATACATGATTTAAATAGATCAAGAAATCTTTTTTTATTCAAAACAGAGATTTTTTGTTTGAAATTTAAAATAACTAAGTGACAGTGATATCTTTCGGTTTTTGATTCTATCTAGATGGGTAGGACATCGCAGTATCCAAGTATTCAAATTTTATATTAAACATGAACCAAGTTTCAAAATTGTTTTTAATATATATAGTTTTTGTTTTCTTCACTTAAATTTAATAAAGTTAACTTATTCATTTAAAAAATGGTAAATGAACTCATAAATCATCAATTTATCTTTATGAACTATAATGAATTTTACCATAAACTGAGAACCATTTTATATCCATCTAAGTTTGGAGCTGGAATAAGCAGTGTCTACTCTTTTGTCCCAAAGGATAGAATGGTATATTCTAATAACAATACGGGCAAAAAAAAGAGGGAAACCATAGAATTACTCTCCCGAAAAATTTTAAAAACAGTATTTTAAGGTAAATTAAAATCATTATTCAAAAAATATGACATAGTTTTAACTCTACAAAGTAAATCATTAAAATTGTTTTTACTGTTCCTTTCTTTTAAAATGTTCTTTAAAAAATGAGAATGGGAATTCTAAAACAAAGCAATATGTTTCATATATAATATGACTAATCAAAAGTGTACCATGAAAAAATTTGTTTACTAATTCAGTTTATTCACACGTTTTCTGATTAAAAAATAATTAAATAAACATTCTTCAATGGTAATAAAACAAATTACAGTGTTAAAGCGTAACAAAAACTGAAATTAAACTTTAGAAGGAGATACAAAAATAAATATTATATCAGATATATTAGTAGCAGCACTGAAATGCTACTTTTCAAATTCAGAGTAAAACTTTATGAACACAGAAACAGGTGTGGAAAGACATAAAATTACTAAAAAGTCACACTTTTCTTGCTTTTAATTTTGGGAATTTGTCTATCATTTTTTCATAATCCAATTCCTGTACTACATCGTTTTCAATAAATAAAAGCGACAGTTCATTTAAATGCGGTTGGCTCATACTATTCCTCAAATAGTTCTTAACGCGTTTCAGAACCGAAAACGATCTCTCTCCGCTTGCATTACAAATTGGCAGAGTAAGAAAAATTTTTAAAATTGTTTCCACATTGGGAAATGTTGATTGTAGACCATCTTTAATCAATTTGTACATATGCATTGGATTTGTTACTTTTTCATTTTTTGTGTATTTAATAAAATGTTTCACTTCGTCCTTGAAATAATGTGCTTCGATATCATCAGCAAATTTTGTGGTAAAGTTTGTTATGCAAGTTTCAAAAGCTTTTTATTCTAATTTGCAGTCAAAAAAAATTTGAAAGTCATTTAGAATATTGTTATAGGTAGTACTTCTTTGCGTAAGTTCTGTGATAAGAACATCACATATCACATTAAGAACATTTATTATGAATGATTGTTTTTCGTTATGACAAGCTTCTCCACCCTTATTTTCATCAAAGTGGTATTTTCTTTTTCTTCTTTCCTTATATTGCATATTATCTGTCATTAAATTGGCTTCAGCTTCAAAGTCTTGAAAATTTTTTCTGACTTTTATTTTCTGAAATTTTTTCTGAAGATTTAAGAAGGGATGAGCCTTTAAGTAAGTTTGCTTGAGTATCTTGCAAATATTTGCTGACGGAATTTATTCTTTGCAGAAGTTTGTCCCAAATCACACTGCCAGTAATGCGGTTTCATACTCATCGAATTTTCTTGCTAGTGATTTAGCCTCTAACTTATTAACTGGTTTATCATTTGCGTGTTCACCTATTTCAATTAAAGTTTTTTGAATTTCTTTATAATTCAGATTCAGTGCTGCAACTGCATCGCCTCTGGCAGACCATCTGGTATCGCTTATCCGTTTCACGTTTTTCATGTCACTATCCTGTAGATTTTTTTGTAGAAAATTCCAACGTCTTGTAGATGAAGAAAAAAATACAAATACCATTTGAATAAAATCAAAATAACTCACAGCGGGTGTGCAAGCTTCGGCTGCACAGTTTCCAATTAAATTTAGAGTGTGGGTATCACATGGAACGTAAGTAGCTGTTTTACAAAGCTCTTTCAATCTGGCTTGTAAACCAGTGTATCTGCCCGATATGTTAGAAGCATTGTCATATGTTTGGCCTCTGCTGTTTTTTAATTCAATTGAATAATTTCTTAAATTTTCTAATACTACATTTTCTAGATAGGCAGAATCGTGACTTTCTATTGGAATGAATCCAAAAAATCTTTCCTTTATATCTCCTTTTTCGTCAACAAATCTTAAAATGAATGTCAACTGATCTATATGTGTAACGTCAGGTGTAGAGTCAACTATTATGGAATAGTACATGGCTTCCTTAACTTCAGCAATTAAATGTTGTTTTACCTCATTTTCCATTAGAGCTATGAATTCATCACAAACAGAATGTGATAAATAACTCACATTTCCCGAACCTGCATTTTCGTATCTTTCTAAGTGATTCTTTAAGAAACTATCAAATTCAGAAAGATACTGAATGCAGCTAAAGAAGTTGCCCCTTCGTTTGGAATCAACATTTTCCCTGTGTCCTCGAAATGCAATGCTCAAACTAGACAATAATTTCACAGTGGCAACAATTCGTTTCAGGTCTTCTCGCCAGTAATTTTGTTGTCCATGCAGTTGTTTGGCTAGCTGAGTATCAATGCGTCCCAAAATCACAGAACGCTTCTTCAAAGCAAACATTGCTTCGATATGAAAATGAGAAGTTTCGTTCTCTTTTAGAGATCGTGCCAAATTCTTCCAATCGTTGTAACCTGTTATAAATTTTGTTTGATTATTTGACGTAGAAAACAATTTGCACACAAAGCAATATATATGTTGCCGCTCAAGTATGAAATCCGTTATTCTATAGAATACCTAGTTATTCTATAGAATAACTGATCAAGTCAGTTAAAGTGTTAAATAAACTTTTATTTTACACTTTAACTAGTTATTCTATAGAATAACGGTCCACGCATCGTTAAAGTGTAAAATAGCCGACATGATGCAGCCTGTTTGTTAGTCAGATTGGTTATTTGTATTTTCAGCATCTGAAGTGGGCGCCGGGCAAATTTTTTTAACTTTAAAAACATCCTACGGCTTCGCTAGCAGCGGCAGATGGAACCTAGTAGCTTCGCTAGCTCATTGAATGTAAGGAATCTGCGTTTATAGTGGAATTTGTCAATAACTTCGTTCCTAATAGAGATACCGAGACAATTCCTGTATATTCTTGAACCTTCATTTTGTCGCGAAATTCGCCAAATTTGTCGCCAAGTTGCCTAAACAGTCGCCAAGTTTGTCGCCAAGGTCGACTGTCATTGACTTCCTTTCAATACGTATTCCTGTAAATCTCTCTTTCCAACTATAAGAATAATATGGCAAGAAAGCGACATTACAGTTTTATGACACTGTTATAGTGGTTTTAATTTTCCATCGGTTATGGCTGATATGCAATCAAAAGTTATAAAAAAGCGGACTTGTTTTAATGTCAGAATGTTTATTTTACACTTTAACGGCCTGTCATTAGTTATTCTATGGAATACCTAGTTATTTCATGGAATAACTAGGTAAAGTATGAAATAAATAACTGATTTTACACTTTAACTGACTTCATCAGTTAATCAATAGAATAACTAGTTATTCTATAGAATAACTGAATTATACGCTTTAACGGTGACATATACATTTAGTTGTCTCTGAAAATTTTAGCCATTCGCGATATTCTTTTTTTCCATTAGCTTTGAAACAGTAGAAATCAGATTCTGATTTATTTCTATAATATATCTTGTTTCGGTCAGTATACTCAACTTTAAGATTTTTAATATTTCCTACATTTGATGGCCTATTTAATAAATAATGATCTCTTGCAGCACCAGATATAGAATGGGGCCATAGAGCAATATCATTAGGAAAATTATCAGAGACATTTACATTTTCTATTCTTTTAGAATTATCAGAGGCGTCCAAGTGTTTAATATTGCATCCGTCATTCTTCAAAGTTATATTTTCCACCTGAAATTCATCTTCATTTCTAACTACGTTCACGGTTTCTGCTTCAGTGTCTGGATGCAAAGTACTTTTATCTTCATGAAGGGGAGTTGAACTTTCTTCTGTGTTAGAAGTTGACTGTACCACAAAAGCAGCTAAAAGCTTTCTTTGCTTTTGCTGTACTTTTTTCTTTCTCTTTTTGTTTTTTACGCTTTTCAGCACCTGACTGAAATCTTTTCTTCGTGTTTCCTGGATTGATATTGAGAAAGGACCATATAAATAAGGTTTCCATAAGCATAAAATAATCATCATTCAGCTCACAAATTTTAACTTTTGAGATAAAAAAAAATCGAAATACTCAAGTATGAGTAAACCCTGCCTTAAGAAAAGTAAAAATCATAGAAAACTAAAAAAACTTACATCCATATTTTAGATAGATGATTTAAATTTAAAGGCACCGCTTTAACCAAACTAATTTTTATATTTATTCAGTTTTGTCACTGGATTATGAATAATTAGGGCTATTAAATAATCATTCATTTTTAAAAACAATTTCAGCGATTATCACGTATACACGTATGAATAAACTAATGTAGGAGAGAATCAGATTGCTGATTCAGTGCTGGGAATACTGAATTATTGTTATATAGAGTATATTGTTGATCCAGTATGCAGTACGACCAGAAAAAGAAACTACATTTCTTTTGACGTTTTCTGCGATAAAGCATCGATTTATTTGAATGTTGAGCACGGATGGATTAGAGATGATCAATATGATATCTTACTAAATTAATACAGCTCTGGCCGCAATCGCGGTCACTTTTTGAAATTTGCACATTTTTTTTTCTAATATCTCATCGAACTTCGACAATATAAGGAATAGGCTTTAACTCACAATTTACATTGAAGATTCGGTCACGACGGCATGTAGGGGACCGACCAGAAATTGATAAAGTCGAAAAGGGATATTGGCTCACCCCGCTTCACAGAAAACTGATAATGGTTTGCAACTTTCATCAATTCTTTTGCACGATGTGCACAATATTTACATAAAAAATAGCACGAATATTTGGGACGATATAAAGGTGTCTTTAAAAAAGCCCAAATTTTTCGGCATGCAGAGTTTTCAACCAAATCGTATTGACAATATGCTAGAGAAGCATTGTATTGAAATTTGAAGTCTTCTGCCTCCAGATGGTGTTTGTGCACCCGTGTTCCTATGTGATTTTGGATGCTTATCGTATGCCTGACCTTCCCTCAAAGTTACCATCGGGGGGGGGGCACAGCGAGTTCACAGATGAGAAGCTGCCGTATAAGTAAGCAAGTTTTCGCCTCCCCTGATGGAACATTAATGGTGGTGTGGCTCGTAGGGCCCACTTCCGAAGACAGGTCTTACCTTTATAAAACGGGGGGTTGTTGCATGGCTCGTAATGGGGGTAATTATACAGGAACCACAGTGCCTGTCTACCTGTTGCGGCGGCCGGCCTTTCATGTAAACTCGGAATCTAAGGCAGGGCGGGGTATTCCTTTGTGCTACCCTTAAAGTATGGCCACGCTTTTTGAAACACCCTGTATATTAAGCAACGCTCCTTAGGGGGCACCGCGAGTACACGGATTTGTTGCTGCCGGATAAGTAAGCAGGAACTCGCTTCCCCTGGCATTATAGTAATGGTGGGGCTGTTGGTCCCTCCACCAGTACGTACCTCTTTCGGGAGGGGTTGGGCCGCCTACGGTGATGGGCTACTGGGACTCGGCCTCAGTACTCGAAGCTATTGCGGCGGCTGTCATTCAGACGACCCGGATACTACGGCAGGGCGGGGGCAGACCATCTTCTGAGGTATATTAAACAAGGGATATATTTGTGTAGCTAGAATACTAGCCTAGCTCAAAATACAAGCCAACGGTGGATAGTATTTTGATGTATTAAATTCTTTATTCCTCCTTCAGTATATCGTGAGATACATTGCAATTAATATTTGAAATAATTTTTATTATTTATTATTTGTCTATCTATCCCAAAAATAATACTAAAAAAGATTTGAAGGTGCCTCAATTCATTTTAGTCATTTTAAGGTCTCATTTTAAAACAACACGAGAGCAGTTTTGGGTACGACCTCGTAATTTCGAACCTTGGTCAGAAAACGAGTACAACACCTCAGCTGGCACCTACCGCCTCTAAGCCTCCGCAACCAACTACAGTGGGAGGGCGTTTGGCCCATGGCGTCATATTTAGAGTGCACCAGACCCACAAACACGGCGGGGTTGTGGGTCTGGAAGAAGTCGGACCTTACCATTAGGCCGCCGCGGCCTAGCGTTTGACCCATGGAAGCTATCGTAGATAGAAGAGCAGCAAAAATATTTTATTTTGTGCATGGCTGTCCACAAGAAGAGCTGGCGCCTGAATATCATCACGCTATTCCCGCCAGTCACGACGGCAGTGGAGTGGAAAGTGGCGTAGAACGGGGAAATGGCGTTCGGAGAACAGCGTTTTTTTCTACCCATCCCCTCGTCATAATAATCATGAGTCTACAACTTTTTTCATATCAAGCTCTATAAAAGCCAAATCTTTCGCACCTTACAGTGTAGTTTCCCCTAAAATTTATGAATAATTATGTATGATTATAAATTTTAAAAGTTAAGCTTGATGTGCTAAATTTTATTTAAGGTAAACATACTTATTAACTTATTGGACGACATGTATAATCAATATGGGCTTCACTTAACAAACGAGCTAACATGCAGTATGATAAGCTTGTGCTTTGATCAGTAAAAGCTATTCTGTATAAATTAGCTTGTTCTGTATACATTACAGGAAAATTCTCCATGAGCAATTTTTATGAAATTTAATCCAGTTAGTTATTTCATTTTTTGTGTAGATTACTTGTCAATAAAAAAATGGGATAACCCGGGACATTTAATTTAAAACCTGAACACGCTTTTTCAATTCAAACCGAGGCAAAGAGTCAGAATCTGGATTTGTCACGGCTAATCTGGCCTGTCTTTTTACTTAAATTAGAAAAAAAATGGATTACAAGCACTGTATCATATTATTAAATACTATCAGTACCCGTATGACGTTGCCCGTGACATGATTCTGAGAACATTAAATCTCATGGCATATGGCACCTTGCCAACTCAAGATTAGAAATACATGTGATACGCTAAGCCAATAATTGTTCAGCTAAGAAGGAATATTACCCCCCTTTTTCGCATATTTACGGATCCTACTATGGTATGGATTGAGGTCGCTTTTCATTGGCTCTCAGCGTCACGTGACTTCGCTTGCTTCTGAATGATGTCATAAGAGCTCGTTTAATTTGGATTTCGATTTTTGTCTTAGCTATTGTATCATGGAGAAACCAAAATTATCTTTAACTTGAATTCACCATTCCCTTTAGAAATATCCAAATAATCGTAATTAAAAAAAAGTTTGGTTTCTCCAAGATACAATAGCTAAGACAAAAATCGAAATCCTAAACTAAGCGCGCTCCTATGACATCATTCAGAAGCAAGCGAAGTCACGTGACGCTGAGAGCCAATGAAAAGCGACTTCAATCCAAACCATAGTAGGATCCGTAAATATGCCCCCTTTTCTACCGCAGATCGGCGAAGAAAGTCTTTCAACTCATCAGGAAAGCAATTAATTAAAAATCAATAAAAAGGTATTTTGACCGTTCTTGTTTTAAACATGGGAGCAGTGGTGCACCTGCAAATTTGCCGCCCGGGGCAAACTTGTAAAATTCAGCCCTTCCTTTGCAAGTTAAATAGGGTACATAAACCCCAAAATAATAAAAAAAAATCAATCCAATGTTTTTGTTAGAAACATTTTATTAATAAACGAATTCGTAGTTCAGTGTCATTCTCTGCAGATGGGTTGCAAAATCGCACGCCCCCCACCAGTCTTTCTTTCATATATCAAAAATTTACAGACAAAAGGCCAAAAAATGCGCGTTAATTTCCTTATTTTTTATGAACACAATACTTTAGCTAGTGATGCTGGTCTTCTGAATTATAAAATTGTTTTCCTAAATGTCTGATTTTGCTGCCCCTTTCAAAGTGCCGCCCAGGGCGGACCTCCCCCTCCGCCCTCCCCTAGCTACGTCACTGCTTGGGAGAAATGTTCCAGTTATTTTTCAAAAAATTTTTAAAAGATAAATAAGAATGTCAGATGCAAGATTAACACTAACGATTCTTTGTTTTGCATTTTTTACTTTCTCAATTTCTTTATTTTTTTTTTTACCAAGAGAAGGTGTTGTAATCGTCAAAAAATTTGAACTCGATATTTTGATGAGTCTCCACGTTTTAGACCTCCCTTCGTTCGAGAAACAATTTTGGAAATATGTCTGTCAACACGATAACTCGAACACTATTAGAGCTAGAGAGATTAAATTTGGTATGCGATCTTTACACATCATTTGTTTGTTTCTATCAAATTTTGGACATAATTCGTTCCCGGGAAGACTGTTTGGCCGTCTGTCCGCGTTCATGTGAACACGATAACTCAAAATCTTAAATAGCCAGATGGATAAAATTTAATACACAGTTTTTTATCACCAGGAATGTAGGTCCGTATCAAATTTTGGACCAAATCTGTCAAAGGGTTGACTATCTGTCCGTCTGTATAACCGCATGCTTCAGAACACGATAACTCCTTAACACAATGACTTAGATACATGAAATTTGGTAAGTGGTCTTCTAACCTTAATTGTAGATCTGTGTCCAGTTTTTGTTTCAATCGATTGAAAAAAAAGGGCGTTCAAATTACATATTCAATTTTCTTACTATGACGCAAAGCCATTTTGCGTCTTGGCGAGCGCTTGGCGTGCGCTTGGCGATATTCGTGATCTTGGCGCGCGCTAAGGGAAACTAGTGGAAAGTCATGGCATTTTTGGGTTACAGAAGGTTCCCTTTTTTTCCTCACTGGAGGGAGGGGAAATGACACCTTTTTGGGAAGTATACGAGAAAGTTTAGGGGGGACCACTGGTTTTCTGTATCTGGAGTAGTGTACATACAGAAAGGGCAAGTGAAATGGCATGCGCAATGAAATACAGTCGGACCTCTATTTAACGAAGTCGCTAAATACCGAAAAAAAGTTCGTTATATGGAAAATTCGTTAAATAGAGATTCACCTTTTGAAATACTTTAAACTACAGAAAACAGATTTTAAATTCATAAACACTAAATATTATTATTAAAAAGGTAATTAATCACTCCTTTATTTTGTAAATTAATATATATTTATTTTATATATCTTACCCATCAAAAAGAAGTCTGCAAGGAAAACCAGAATAAAACAAAACATTGTCCGGGAATACAC
>BGPR01031517.1:0-18006 GCA_013235015.1 Araneus ventricosus | reverse complement strand
CTCAAGAGTTAACGTGACGTGTTATTTATGTGTGAAATATCAGTCTTGACTTCCATTACTTTCAAATTTCAAGAATTATTTTATAAACCAGACAAAGAAAAAAAAAATTGTCAAAGGATTATATTTTTATCGAAAGAAGTTTCTTTCTGACTTTCAGTGTTTTGAAGAGAATTCTTGAGATCTGAAGGAATATCTAAAGCTGGTTGAAATAAATATTATGCCATCTCTTTGGATTGGAAAATAAAGCTCGATTTTTAAGACAGTAAAGAAGAATCGGCTTGTCATATCACTCCAGTTATTTTATGTGTTTTTATGTGACTTGAGCAAGAGATGTCTGAACCTGGTGAAGCTTGGTTGTTTTTCTGAGTAAAACACTAATTTAAGTAGCACTTATCGTAGTTGAGTGTTTTTATGAATTCCATGAACTTTTATATGAATTAAAATAAATCAACTTTAATAAAACCAGTGTTTAAGAACACACTTTTATCAATAAGCTAAATTGCTAAAATAGTTTTTATTTTAATTACTTTCTACTTTATAGTTTTTAAAACGCAATTTAATATTACAAATATTATGGCATCTTGAAATAATTTTTTTTCAGAAACTCGCTATC
Source organism: Araneus ventricosus (assembly GCA_013235015.1). NCBI lineage: Eukaryota > Metazoa > Arthropoda > Arachnida > Araneae > Araneidae > Araneus > Araneus ventricosus. The sequence goes on along the minus strand of BGPR01031517.1, from coordinate 17,393 downwards.
AAGTGACTCCTATGTTCAGTAGAGAGTATGGTCACACACTGACAGCAATGTGACATGGACAAGATCAGATGTCCTGTAGTTCTAGTGGGATCCTTTGCCATCTTTGCTCCAGGACAACTTCAAAGTCAAAAGTTTCGGGACACGTTAAAAGATTTGAGAGATGTCTTTAGAGTTTTTAGTGGCCTAGTGGTAAGGTATCGACCTCGGAACAGGAGGTTTCCGAGATTCGAAACCCGATTCCATTGAAAATCCGTCGTGTATTAGGCCTGTTGCATGTTAACCCTTTCAAGGGTAATTTTTTTCTTAGGGCCTTATTGGATGACATTATTTTTTGTTCTGGCCCTCCTAGGTAGGCTGGGCCCGAGCGGGTTGTAAATAAAGAAATTAATTAATTATTTTTTGTTAATTAATTTTATTAATTAATAATTAATAAAAAAGTCAAGACACTTTGTTACGGTTTGAGATAAGAAATTGGAACGTCTAGGATTTCCTTTCATCGAAACATTTGTTGAGAACTTTAAAATAGCCTACCTTGTATGTTTAAGAATTGATGAATTAGGTGAGAAGGATATTTCCCACTGCCTTTGAAAAGGTTAAATCATACGTAGGGGACCAAACGTTCTCCCACTGGAATGATGCGGAAGTTTGGAGAGGGGGTGCCAGCTCAGGTGTCGTCCTTGTCATTTGACCGCGGTTGAAAATTACGAGATCTGTCACAAAATAGCCCTCGTGTTGCTTCAAAACGGGACGTTAATGTTAAATAAACTAAACTAATCAGAGTTTTTAGCCCATCAACCTCCTTTTACTTGTTGTTTGCTTTTGTGATGCTCAATTTGAATAATGTTAATAGCAAAACTTTTACTTGTTTTCATATTCATTGTAAAATATCACCTAATTTTTGGGAGCAGTGAATATAGGATCTGAATGGCATTTGTGAAGAAATCAAACCGGCATTAATCTGCAAGCATAAGGAGAAACTCTTAAAAAATCGAGTTTTGAAAGCGTTTTAAGTTGTACGTGCTTTAAAAATTAAAAAAAAAATCCCTTTTCGGCAAGCTTGAAGGCAAAGGTAGATTCCTTTACGTTAATGTTACAAAAGTAATGAAATATTACATATTGATCAATACAGACATAGCCAATGACTTTATTGTTCCTACACATTGCAATATTTACTCTGTGATTCTGTTTCCATGACATTTAATTTTTTACTATATCAAGGTTTTATCATTCCATTTTTCATTCCAAAAAGTTATGACAGATTATTCGGTCAGTGCATTGATCAATTTTTTTAATATCTGAACACATAATCATTCAACAGGTAGGAGTCGTAAAGAAATAAACATCTCAACAGTGCAAATATCTCCTAGATAACATTAAGCCAGCAACAGTAACAAGAAATTGACTCTTGATACGAATGAAAAAAGACTCTAGATTTAAAAATTAATTTATTTAATCTAGGTTACAATATAATTGTGCTCACATTACTTTGTCATATGGTAAAATCACATGACATGACTAATGGCTTAAATACTACTAAAATGAGCTCATTTAGAGAACTCCCTGGTCATAAAGATAATAGTCACTAAATTCTTAACATATAAGAGAATAAAAATTTTTAAACATTGTGAGTGGAAAATTTAATACGTGTGTTTAAAGCATAGGATATGAATGCAGCCAATTTGAACAGTATATTTAAATCTCCATCGACGGTTAAAACCAAATACTCAGGCAGAAAATCACAAAACAATTTTAAAGCTAAGGCGATATTTTTCAATATCAAGAAGGGTAAAGAGAACTCTTATTTAAATATCTATCGTTTTTGGCTATTTTATATTAATTTTATTAAACAAATCATGGTCTCGCCATGTTTAGTTAAATATCAAATTAAAGTAATCTGTCAAATTAACTAATTATCAAATTAACTGTTTGATTAATTAAAATTAACTATTTACTTAATTAAAGTTAAATAATTAATTGTTACAAAATCTTCACTAAAACCTTTTTTATGGCTCAAGCTATTTGCCAGCAATCTTGATCTTATAATTATCTAATAATTATGTCTGTATGTATATTCCACATCTTCTCCTAAACCACTGGACTGATTTCAATCAAACTTTGCAAACTTTATATTTAAGAAAAAAAAGTTCACCTTCAACTTTCAAATCCTAAAAGTTGCTTAAAATTTCACTTAATTAAAAATTAAGCAAGGCCTTTTTCCGCGATATCTTTCATTTCCATAAATTTGTTTCTCCCATTTTAATATTTTTCAAAATTAATTTTAGACTGAATTCGTAACAATATTCTTGTTGAAGAACAACAAGAATACGAAGAACTGTTTCCAGAAGGAAGAATGCTAAAAGAAAATTTTAACTGCAGACGATTAACAATTTATATCGAGACCAACTATTGATTTATTTTCATGCTCTAAATTAATGAATAATTAACTAGTTAATTTATTTGTTTCAAAATATTCTTTAAAACCTTTCTTTAACTTTAGTAATTGTTAAAAATATTTGAAGTACCTATATAACAAATAATAATGTATGGAAAAAACGGCTGTTTTAAAAAGTCGTCTTTTTCAATTGATATTCTCATTTTAATTAAAAAGGTTTCAGATCAGAAAAGGAACTTGTGTATTATAATACGTATACAATAGTAATTTTTCATAAAAAATATTAAACATGAAAACATTTTAATCCTGAGCAAAGCCATGTATATGAACTTGTTTACCGTATAAAAAGTGGAAGTGAATGAGGCTGATGAGACCTCATAACTTCTAAGTAATTCTTGCTGTCAAAAAACTTTCAATATAAAAGTAGTTTGTTATGATAAGGTGATAATTCCCCTAATTGAAAGTTTCAGAGAAAGAACAGAGTAATGGGGGAATGATAAATGGGGGGATTAAATATTGCTTTTGAGCTCATAACTTCTAAGCAATTTTAGCTGACAAAAACTTTTAATATAAAAGTTGTTCGTTCTGATAAGGTGCTAATTCGCCTAATTGATTTTTTATTCCTTTCTTTAGTCGTAGAATTGAATTTTTTCCCTATCTTTAGGTATTTTAGCTCATAACTTCTAAAAAATGTAGCTATCAAAACAGTTTCAAAACAAAAGTTGTTTATTATAAAGAGGCAATAATTCGCCTATTTGAGTTTCCATTCTGTCTTCAATCGTAAAGGAATTATGGCAAAAAGAAATTTTCAGTCCCCCACCATTTCCACCCCCTTTTAGCTGGTTAGCCTATCTACAAACTCGGTCGATATTTTCACCGAACTTACAACATATCCCTCGCCGGTTAAAATCCAATCAAAATTACTCTAGTTTTCGTGTTCACAAGATAACATCGGCAAAGCGTTATATATAAACATGTCTCTAATAATAATAAGGAAAAGAACATTTCACCCTCTATTCTCATAAGGATTAGAGCTGCAAGAATGAAAGCGGGTGGAAGAGACTGCAAATGACGAGAGCTTTCCGACAAGGGGTAACATGCATAGATTACAACGTACTTTAAGATAGAGGGAGAGGAGGGGAAGGGTGGGAAAATCACTTTTCAGTTCATAACTTCTAAGCAATTGTAGCTATCGAAAAAGTTTAAATGCAAAAATTGTTTGTTATGATAAGGTAATAATTCGTCTAATTTGAGTTTTCTTTCTATCTTAAATCGTAAGGGAATTATGGGAAAATGAAAATTTCCTCCTCCCACCATTTCCACCCTCTTTGAGCTGGATAGTCCATCTACGAATTCGACTGAGATTTTTACTATCCTTACAACATATCTCATGCTGGTTAAATTTAGATCAAAATTACTTCAGTTATCGTGTTCACAAGATAACATGGTAAAAAGATATATATATAAAATTTTTAACGGACGGTGGTTTGGGGTTCTAGGGGTCATGATCAGTGAAGATCTGCAGAAATTTTCCGAAAGTCGTGTCATGAGAACCATTGCAATAGGTAGACTTCCTATAAGGAATCTACCTAAAAAATGCCAAAAATATGGAGCTGAAACCAAAAGTTATTTTCTACTTTTGAGTCTTTAATGTATTCAAAAATACATTATCCTTCCAGCTTGCGTGTGTATGTGAGAGATATATTAGAGAAGAATTTCGATTTATGTCTTTTTACCAAAAGGGCACTACGAAAATACGACCTTGGCGATTCTTCTAGCTCCTTCTGACGAACTGTTAGTCATCGTTTGAAATTCGAGGCGTTAATAGGACTTTTTGAATCTGCTATTTGTGTATCAGAGATACGCGCGACAGTTTAGACTTAAGTCAGTAAAATGGAAATAAAATTGACTTCTTGCTTCGTATTCATAAATTTCAATAGTTTTCTTACTTTTACTTCCATATTGATTTTTCAGTTTTATATTACAAATGTAAATATTTCAGTTTGAAATATTGGCAATTTTATTTATTTTATTTTCATGTCATTCATCTTATTCTTATGACATTTTATATTGCTTTTGCTTTTTATGTTTACATTGTTTCCATTCCCTTTTAAATAAAAATTATCTAAAATAATTTTATAGTATGTTCTCGGATTTCGAAACCATCCGAGCTTTTGCGCATGCGTCAGTCGGAATTATTTTCAACAAAATGCGGGAAAAGTGATGAATGAAAGGAGAGATGTTTACATTTTACTGAGCATGATCTAACAAAGAACATAGGAAATGCCTTCATCTTACTCATTGACTGGCATCCCTTTCCGGTGTAAAATCGGCCAAAAGTGCTAGTCTCGGAATATTGAAACGAACTATACTTATTAACTCTTACCCAGTTATAGGCTAATTTTAATAATCACCCTTTTAACAATTTATATTTTGGAATAGCGTATTTGAGAAATACGCGCGACATTCATGTTGGTATAGAGGATGCGCCCCCGTTTAGGTTATTCATTGCTATAGAATCGGATATTAAAATTTTTTTCTGAAAATAATTAGAATATGGAGACTCTCTTATGGAATTAAAATTAAGCAAAAAAATTTAAAAAACATTCAGCAGATAGAACATAGAGAGTAAAAAGAATTAAAGTAAAGATATATATTTCACACACAAGTGGAGAACTAAACACTAACATACAAAGAGACAAAATTCCTAAAATATTTCCTTCTTTCTTAAAATTTGGAGACCGAACAACTGACTATAATATTTTCTTCGTATACAGTTCTATACGACTAATAGGGTTGGGAAAACCGGGTTTTAAACCTGAAAGGTTTATAATACTTATGCAATTGGTGCAAAAAGATGAATAGCAATAAATGATACAATTTTTACTTTCACTTAAGTTATTACCTACCTTTTCTGGACTACCTAGAAGAAAATTGACCTATAGTGGAAGAATTGCTGAAATAAATTTACATTGCATTGTGATACTAATAGAAAGATAAAAGAAATCAAATTTATTTTGAATTAAATATTTTTATTTACACATTAAAACCTTTATCTGCCAACTTTAAATTAATAATATTCTAGAATATTGAAATAACAGAGATTGTTCTGATGCACACAACCAACACATAAAAACCAAACAAAAAATATACACATTAATACGAAAACAAGTAGAAAATATATTTATGTTGCAGATTTTAAAATTGCAAAAGATACTAAGAAAATAAGAAATTGAAAGAAAATAGAGAGCTCTCTGTTGAAACTATACTTGTCGTATCATAACTGGGCAAAATTTTGCTTCACAAAAAAAATTTCTGAAATTCGAAATCGTTGGTGAAATTACAGATTTTTTTATTGTAAATCAGTACATGATCAGTTTCAATGAACCTAATACGAAAATTTAATGGTTGGTGAACATGCAGATATTTACTGCATATCAGTTTATGATCTGGTTTCAGTGCACTTTCTATTCAAACATGCGCTGTTCGCTGTCTTGATTCAAAGTATTACCTTTTCTGTACACTCTCCATGCCACTGACACAACGTCTTTCTGAAGTGGCCCAGGATATCTGATCGTCGGTTAGCACCACACATTAGCTGCATGACGTCTGTAAAAAAAAATACTTAAACGCCTATTTTGTTGGTCATCTTTAGTATATTTGTGCTACATGGACATATAAATATTTGCCAATGGATTGATTTCCTGCAAAAACTATACTAATAAAAAAATTTTGTCTGCAAACGCTGTCTGTATTTTGCAGCCAAAAATATTTATCTTTAGTCTGAAGTTCTGTGGCTTCCGAAAGATTAGAATCTGCGTTGAATGATGTTGGTTCCGATGAGAGATCTCGACTCATGGATCAACTCATTGCTGAAAAAGTCTTTATGAGCAGATTAGATGATAAATATTGGCCAATGAATTAATTTTTTGTGAAAACAATGTTAATAAAAGTTTTTGTCTATAATACTTACTTATTGCAATAATTACTCATTTATTATTATTACATATTGTATTAATTATTTATTTATAACTATTAATTATTACATTAATTAATTATTATATTAATACGGACTTATCGCATATTATTATTAATAAAAAAATTCTGTCCACAAACGTTTCTCTTTAAGAAAACGGAAAACCGGTTTTTCAAAAACCGGTTATTTTGAGCGGTTTAAACCACCAGGTTAAACCGGAAGTGAAAAAACCAGTTTAACCGAAAACTGTTTTATTTTTGGAAAAACCACCATCCTAACGAGTAGGTTAGAATTAAAGTTTCATAAAATATTCTCTTTGATAAAGTTGTAAATGAATATCTTAAACACTTCATAATATTATTTACTACGAAGTAAATTGCAGGAATGTTATATATTTATCATAGATATTTTAAACTAATTCCTTGCTTCAAAATTATGTCAAGATTAACTGATGTAGATGCCTTTGAAATCCCTATGTAATGGAATGCAAAGCTGATAAGATGTCTGGAAGGCCTTTAATAGACTTTGCCTTCCCTGAGTTTCGGACAAATCCTGGAACCTTATCACTCTAGCCAGCTGCTATTAAAAGCCTGCATAATCTTATGAGTAAATATGGCATTCATTTCAACAGTACGAAACACTTTGCTCCTACGCATTGCATTTAGGTTATTTCTCATAGGTTATTAAAACGTAGTTTGGAATACCAAATTATATAGGTTTTCCCGTTAGTTTTTAAAATATTTGCCAAACAATGTTTAAATGTTAAACAAATGGTATTTATTTAATAAGACAAATATAAAATATTGCTACAGCAAATGTGGATAACTATGAGTACAACAAATATATATGAAACATCACTCCCCATGGAACCGCCAATCGGAGCAATAAGAGGAGAGATCTGGTAACTCTTTGGCGATCTGGCGCGAACCCGTGACCTGTAACCCCACTCGGTCTTGGGAGTCAGTTCAGAGTGGGCCGAGGAGAAGTAAGTTAGTGGATGTCTTGTTCAGTTGAATTTCTCTGAACTGACCATCATGGAGGATCCCCCGAGCTTCTGTCACTTGTCGGGTGAAGTTCGTTCTTTGCTTTGTACTCCTGTAATTTGGTGCATTATTTAATCTAGAGAATAAGTAATTTGCTTTATGTACGTAATGGATGGAGCGAATTTTGTACTATTAATCTAGGAATTTATTAAACGATTAATTTATCTAAGTCTGTTTCTTGAGTAAGATTACTGCTTATCTTATAGTCTTTAATGTATCGAAATCTATACGATCAGCGGCCTGGTAAAGTCTCTAGTTTATTTAATGTCAAGGAATAGATAATTTAATTAATGTTGAGATCTCACCGTTTCATATATCGAAATTGTGAAATATGTCAAAAAACCCTTCTACGGGGAATGAAACATGAAAAGTCAATAAATTCAACTTTAGCTTCTCCAAAGACAACACAAAAACGGACTGGTTTATAATACAATCTTTCACTGTTAAAATTAATCAATCAGAGCAGTAATTACATGCATAATAAATTAAAAGAAGTCCGATACATAATGTTTTCCATATAATTATGGCTGCATCAGTCAGAGGAAAAGTTTCAGAATTATGTTTTTAAAACAGTAATAAAACGAATCATCGTCAAAATAAACAGAAAGCAATTAAGATTAAAATAATTAAAGCAGTTTAATAAAAGAGATTTAATAAAAGCAGTTTCAAAAACTCACTTTTATTAGCATACTAAAAATTAGATATTTATTTGAAATGTAATTATTTTCCACTTTTTCTGTTGTCCTCAATGTGTAATTAATTATTATTAATACTATGGAATCATGAAGTCCATTTTCTTTTTCTCAAATTCAGAACCCTTTGCTGCTTATGCTATGCACTCGAATGGAATCAAGATTTAATTAAATTTATCGATTACCTGATATTTAACTTCCTGAAATATTAAAATTGTGTATTTTCATAGGGAACACACAAATTCACGAATCGTAACTTCATCTTTACGAAAATGAAAAAAATCAAGATACAAGTGGGTGACGACTTACCTACCGACCACTTGTATGAAGGGATGGCGATTATTGCGAAAATAACCGGTTTTCGGTTATTCGGGTTTTTTCAACCTCCGGTTTAATCAGACGGTTATAACCACTCAAAATAAACGGTTTTTGAAATAACCGGTTTTCGGGGGTTTTTTTATAAAAAACAAACGCAGTTTGTAAACAAAATTTTTATTAATATTGTTTCTACGGGGAATCAATCCATTGGCCAATATTTATCTGTTCATAAAGACTCTTTCAGTAATCCGCCAACCATCAGACGCCTTGAAGAAGCGATTGTCGGAGATTTGTCTAAGATGTTGAAATTCAAAGCTTCATAAATTGGTACCGAACTTAAACTCGAGCCTACCTTCCTATCCGGTTTTTTTACCCGATTATTGGATTTAAAAGAAAAATTACCGGGACAAAAAAAAACCCGAAAAGACCGGTTAACTGAAACAAAACAACAGGTTTTCGGTTAAAACTAGTAGGTTTTTACCATCCTTATCTGCATGAAGACATCCACCAATGCTACACGTAGATATCATCCTTCCGGTGGCTGTTGTAAGGCAAGACACAAGTGATTTAAAGTTTATTTTCTAGATCTTCATGCTGATAACTGTAAATATTGATTAATTATCAGCTCTTGGCGTGCCTTTTGGCTGTCCTTGCTTCAGCTTTCCGAAGTTTGAAATTGTTTCCAAAGTCTGTGAACTACGGAAAGTTTTTCTAACATCACACAAAAAAACTCGTTCCGATTTTTGCCAAAGTCTAACTTCTTAATGATAAGGTGATAAGGCTGAATGAATAGGAGGACACGAATATATTGAAGACAAAAAATATCGTAAATAAAAGAAACATTTTATTCATTGCAACAATAATGCACAATACACTATAATATAATAAATGCATAATAAAAACATTTATAACATTATTTATTGTACACTTTTAGAGGGAGGGCAGGAACTTTCAAAAGGAGGACTATCCTCCCTAAAGAACGACGGTTGGTCACCTTACTAATAGTCATCAGTGGAAATTCTTCTGGCAAATGACGCGTCGAATTCCACACATTGGTTTCTTTCCGAACGAATTATTGACTTTTTTGTGTTTTTATACTAACTTATAGAACTTAATACCTTTAGAACTTATAATTTAGAGTCAATAAAACAATAGTACTGAATGGCATTCAAGAGCTATGAGAATTGTTAAGAATTAATGAAATTCTCCTTGTGTTGGTGCCGCGAAAGGAAACATTTTTTCTACTCATTTTGATTTTTAAGATATATTTCCGCCATATTTCGTTCATTAGTTCAATGAAGGTTAATCCTCTTAGCGGCTAGCTATTTAGATCTACTTGCTTTAAAGTGTTAAAAATTACTTTTAAAAATAATAATTGGATCTTAATTAAGTTTAATCAAGTCATTGAAATCTTAAGTATATTTTACACATGGTAATTTAAGAAATTATATATATAAACATGAATTTTTTGCTTCTGAACTCAATATGAAAAACGGAAAAATACGGACAGAACGCTCAGAGGGATAAAACTGAAGTACAGTGAAGCCTCGATTAACCGTCACTCGCTTAACCCTTTATAGTTCTCTGGTATAAATAGTTACCACCTACGAAAGATTTTTTCTCATGTCTCGAAACATTATTGTTAAATGATAAATAGTTTAATTGGATGCTTAACATTCCATTGAGCTAAAATAATAACCTAGATAAACATTAATTTTATAGTTTAATCGTAATTAAATTCAAAAGTGGTAAGTATGCTTACCAATGCCCTTTCACGGCTTGAGTGTTTTCATAAGGAAATCATGTTACAGCATATGTCATTAAATTTCAACTCACGGAAATTTTTCAGAAGTAAAACGAAGTCGTATTTTGTTCTTTATATCTAACACATTCTTATATTTAAATATCAGCATTTGTTACTGAATTTATTTAATTTAAATTCAACTTTCATTTTTAAATTTCAACAAAAACTGTTGATGCAGGAGGAGTTTCTATAAATTCGAGATCTTCCTGTTAATGATCTTATGCATATTTTGATTTAAATTTTGGTGTGTTCATTATTTAAATTCCCTAGTTTATGAGTTTTTAGTTTCTTTATCAGCACAAAATGTGGTTAAGATATTATTAGTAAAATTGTGTTAGGTTGCAACAGTTTTACTTTTATGCAATGTAGCGCTGCTCCTAGCCGTCCCATCAGATACAAAATGAACTTCAAAATTTAATTTAATTAATTATTTAATTTCAATTCGAATAAATTACATGGGTTTTTACTGACAAATTTACAGAAAGATGTCTTAAATTACCTAAATTAAGTGGTAAATATACTTACCAGTGAACATTCTAAGATATTTTTACCCTTAATGCTCAGTGGTAAGTATGCTTACCACTTTCAGTTTCCCCTGAATGATCTCTGGTAAGTATATTTACCACCCCCTATTTCATAAATTATTTGTTAAATCAGCAAACGTGTGATGTTTTTGTATTTACAACATCAGTTTAATATAATATAACCCCCAAAAAAATTATTTCGAGATGCCCCGGAGTTATGTCCTATAAAGGGTTAACCATCAGTTTCTTATATCCGTCATCGTCGGAAAAGCAGAAACTAACGTCGGTATATAGTTTTATCATACATTTCTGTACATTACCACTCTTGTATTGAAGTTTTTATTGATCGGTTTGCAGAAGTAAATACAACATGTTTGTACTGTATTTTCATTTTCGTAATCACATTACTGCACATATCTATTACGGAATTTCTGTTATCCGTCACAGCCCTGGTCCCGACGGTGACGGTTAATCGAAGTTCTACTGTAATCTGTGCTCAAAAGTGTTCTTCAAATGACGAAAACAGTTAGGAAATTCTACATTGTCCAAAAGAATAAGGATTTAATATCAATGCAATGTTCCGATCGATTCATTAATTTTGTACTAATTTCTAGGAACGGAAGGATTCTCAACTTTATTATGCTTCAATGCATGTAAATTTTATTGAGAATATATTGTCATTTAAATCAAGAGGAAAATAAAATTTTCTTTGTGTAATCCACTATCCAGAAATATTTGGATCAAAATATTTGTTTCGTATAAAAGGATGAAGTTGATGTATTGTATAATATCGTAATCCAGTTTGAAATTTTCATACGATGTGAGTAATTTGTTCCGCAGCTGCATTAGTTTTGATACCGAAGGAGATCTCTAAGGATTCTTTCCCATTTTCTTCGTATCCTTTCTGTCTACCTTTCTTTATCCAATTTCCAAACAATCCAGTACTTTCCCCAGAAAATATAACTTAATTTCACGAATCTTTAGATATGTTTGCAAGTGCTTTAACGAAACTCGCTCTTTTTTGTGTCTTAGGTTTGCTGATGTACGTTTTCCGACCCCCTAGATGAAAGCGATATACGTCATCTGTAATTAAGTTTGAACTTGTTTCGTCGTAAGCATATTTTTCTGCCATTTCTCTCTCTGCTTTAATAAGATGGTAGAAGATATTCCAATGTGCATTTACTTTGTGCAGAATAAAGATGACTAATATTATACTTATTTTAAATATTTCCTCCCTGCAAATTTACTTGTTCTGATTGCCGTTTTCTCAGAAATTAGTTTAGTTTAGATATATTAACGTCCTGTTTTGAAGCAACACGAGGGTTATATTGGGATGGATCGCGTACTTTTGAACCGCGGTCAGTTGACGAGGACAACACATGAACTGGCACCTCCTGACCCCCTACGTATGGTTTAACGTGCAACAGGCACAATGCACGAAGGATCTTCAGTTTCGAAACTGGAATCCTCCAGCATCGTGGCCGGCACCTTACCAATAGGCCATCGCGGAAATTTAGAAATAGATACAGCAAATTTGGGAAAATTCGGTTTAGATAGTTGGCCATAGATTCTTTATGTATGCTATTCATTACATTCTGTTTCTCCCCTCCCCCACCAAAAAAATTACAGATTACAACGCTGCAAATTATATAAACTGTCTTATCTTATTGACTTCGAAATTCTAAAAGAAAAATTATATTATGTTTCACACATGTGCACTTAAAAATTTTTTACTACATATAATCGTATTTCCTCTAATATTCAAAGTATATTTTAAAATTTTAATATAATGCTTCGATGGTATATTGTCACATATTTTGTAAGTTTGGTATAATTTGATTAAATACTCTACATGTTATAAGCAAGAAACATGCAGAAAATTTGTGATTTTTTAAAGAAAAACCTTTATATCTTCTCGCAAATGCGTGCTATTTTTAAGCAAATGCAAGTGAATATTGCGCCCATCTAGAAAAACCATCAATGAAAATTTCAAATGGTTATCAGTTTTCTCTGAAACATGATCAGCACAAAAGCTTTTTTTTCATCCATCACTTTCTGGTTGGCCCCTAAAAGAGTTTTTTATAGATCGGATGTCTAATTTTGGATGATAAAAATGGCAAAACAGACAACTACAGTTGAACGAAGGGAATATTTTTTTATTTACATTCAACACTTTAGCTACTTTGAGCATTACTCACGGGATATTTTACAAAAAAAGTGATTGATTCCTTCCATGACGTTTTTTTATTCACAGAAACTTCATTGATTCTGTGCAGATGTTGGTTCAACAACATTTCAACTTTCTTTTTCAACATACTGTTACGGAAATCGTCCTATGTGTGTACGTTGAAAGCAGTCCAACAAGAGGATAATGGAGAATGACGCTTTATTACGAATATTCCGAAAGACACGAAGCACAGGAAATAAGAAGAACAGTACTTGTAGAAATAAGCAGCACAAACAGACATGAAATCACTAATGAAAACAATAACAGCACTTTCAATAGCGCTCGGCTTACCAGTTCGCACTGCAAATGAAACTCCAAAGAGACTGTCCTCCCTCGTTTGCAGCTCGGTATTTTTAGCCTTTCCGACGGCATGACGTCACATGGAAAATTCAGGTAGTATCTCCATAACTCCATTCCTAATAGAGATATAGCGACAATTCTTGTATTTTCTGAAACCTTCATTTTGGTCACCAAAGTCACCAAAATGATCGCCAAGGTCGGGTGTGATTGGCTTCCATCCGATGCGGATTCCTGCAAATTCCTCTCCCCAACCATAAGATTAACAAGATAGGGAAGCGACATTAAATTTTTGTAACAATACTTTCTTCAAATATCCCACACAAGCTGGATAGGATCTAGATCTTGTCAAGTAAGCGTGTATCGGGTTGTGTATGTATAGTCTTATACCGATGATAAACCATATCGACTTCCAAAATGTGTGTAAATAAAGGAATGCCTTTGAACACTTATAAACAATTAAATTCGTGGATGCGCACTTTTTATGAAACATTTTGCTGCATGACAGCTAATTATTAATATCTACCCTTGATTTTAGATATAGGAATTTTGTTTTTCAAAGTCTTCAGAGTGCAATTCTAACTATTCTAAGGCTTGATAATCCTGAAAAGCAGACAGAAAAAATAATGTTCGATACACGGAAGCCATACCATATCCTAATCAGAAATTTGCACTGATGAGAATTGCCTTTCCTAAGGAAGGAGCTACGTTTCTGTATACGAAAATACAATTTGATTCATTTTAAAACATTGAAAGGTAGTGTTTAGAAATTCCATCGGCCTTGAAACATACAGATTTCATTTGTTTATGACAGTGTGAGGACATCTTTGAAATATCTCCGCCAGGAAAATTATAATTATTACACTTGATACAATTTTTTTCGAAAGAAATAAATGAAAAGAAATTTATTAAGCGAAATATGAACAAAATCACACATTTCAATTAACATTTTTAGCATTAGTTATCGTTATTTTTAGGTTTCACAAAAACTGGCGGAATTTATTTTTAAATTATTAAATTGCTATTAAAAATTTCTCTAATTCCTGTGATTCTTTATTACAAATAAAATAAGCATTCAGCTAGTTTTTATTCGTTTTTTTATTCCGTAATAGTCCGTCAACTAGTTTTTATTCGTTTTAAATTAATATTAAAATTATTTCTGCAATTCCTGTATTCTTTATTATAAACTTGCCGCCTTCGGCGACCGGCTTGTTCGCCGGGAATATGATTTCAATTGAATCTTGCATAATTTTATATTCATGGTTCCTTTAACGACATAATTTTAATCTCCAGATTGTGGTAGATATTTAGCCCATGTTCTATTAGTGACCTTGGACCTCTTCAGTTCATTCTCTGCATAAATGTCTATAATGGAGTCAAATAACTGGCTATGTCATGTAACATCTAATTGCACGTTGTCGGCGCCATCTTCACTTTCTTATTCCTCTTGGAAAAATAGTCATTCGATTTCAACATTAAAAGGGAGAAGTACATTTTATGGCTAGCGACATGTTAGCTTTATTAAAACATGCTGAAGAAAGAATGAAAACATAACAACGGTAATCATTTAGATTATTGGATATTTTACCGCTAAAGCTCGAAAGCCGTTAATGTGCACATTACCAGCTAATCTGCAGATTAACTGATTTGCTCCTTTAACGTGCGGAATCAAGAGTTTTCCGCATTTTACCTAGTTAATGTGAACATTAACGGCTTCCCTATCGTTAAGTTCAAAAGTTTGTTTCCCTCATTTCCTTTCCCTACACCTTTCCCCTCTTCCTCCACTTTTAGTTTGGTTATTTTAAAACAAATATATGAAAAATATGAAATCAGTGTTTGCAAAGAGAGATTTTTAACGAAAGAAGTTGTTCTTGCTGTAGAAATATCTTTACGTGAAACAACAATAAAACAATCCCTTAGTACTGGGCAGGGTTTCAGAAAATGTTACTGCAAATCTAAATGTACCACAAATAGGTGTGCTTGTCTCAAAAATCAATTGCTATGTAATTCAAAGTGTCACCAATCTTTAGATTGCACTAATAAGTAAGCATAATTTTATCATATGTTTTGCAAATTCATTTATACTTAATTGTAATAATATTTTAAACCGTTTGATTCTGTCTATTATAGTTTTTTAATTGATTGATGATTGATTCTATCAACTAATTTGTTGATTGTATTAACTTGATTCTTTAAATATCGAAAAATAAATAAATAACACTATGTTCATTTAAGCGTACAGAAACGTTGCTGTTGTTCCAGCAAAGATCTTATTTTCACTTTAACAAGGGCCTATTAAGTAATGCGCAGATTATCTAGGTAATTTGCAGATTACCTAGGTAATTTGGGAAATGAAATAATTTTCGGCACTTTAACGGATCACCCTAGTTAATCTGCACATTATCTAGATAATCTGCAGAATAACTGATTTCTGCACTTTGGCGGTTACAGATATATTTCTCAACATACGTAATATCTCAGAGCATGATTTGCAGATTCCAAAACGTTTTGATGAAATAAAATATGATAGCAAAATGTATTAGTATATTATCTCAACTTTCAACAACAAAAGAGAAATACGTAATTAAATATTTGTTTAAACAATCAAAACGTTTTGAATTGCGTTGTAAAAATGATAAGTATTGTTGTAAATTATTTCAAATAATATATTTAAAAATTATAGGCCAACTTAAATGATATCATTTAAAAGGTAATTTTTTTGCATTTTGATCCACCCTCCAAAGTATGTTTGTGCCAAATTTCGTAGCTCTAGGTCAAGCGGTCTGCCCTGTAGAGAACACACACACACACCATTATTAGTAGTAGAGATAAGTATTCAACTTGTTTTTCTTCGTATTAAATTACTATTTAAAGTATTCCACTAATTCCTGTATTCTTTATCCTAAATAAGTATTCAACTAGTTTTTATTCGTTTTTCTTTATTCCATCACAAATTCTTCCATCGCTTGATGGAGAATTTTAAATATTGATCTAACAGAAAGTGGAAGGAAGCAGAGCATTAAATCTTAATGGACATCGTTAAAATCCCACCAATGGCACAGAACCCCGAGCAAATTTCTCTGCCGGAAAGTTCCCATTCTCGAGTAATTCAATCGATGAAATTTTTACGGCAGCGGGATTCCTGCATTCCGATTGGAAGAACCCGATTCAAATCAAAAAGCATTAAACCTTTTATTTCGGTTAACACTTCCTGTAGGATTTGCTAATAAATAAAAGAAAAGGCCCCACGAATTGATCATCAATTGGAGAAAAAAATTAGCATGGTGGATTTTTTTAAACGTTTGGTTTCGTAAGATAAAGCACATTATTTCTCTCTAGCATGAGTTCTGAAGGAAGTAAACCATGAAGTAAATATTTGTCCTTAAACAAAAATGGGTTAATAACCTTATCGAAAAAGAGTGATTATCTTTGTGGTAAAATAACTAACATTCTTTTAAGAAAAAAAAAAAACATAAGCAAAAGCATCTATTTATTTCATTATTTGCGTTCAACGCTGCGTTTTAAACATTTTATTTGAAACTTGGATCACTGGCTCAGCAACTTATATATCTTTGTAAGACCTTAATGGGTATTGGAATCTCAAATTTTTATTGATTAACAGTTACGATGAGAAAAAGGCAAAAAGGATCTTTCCGAATCAAACCTGTGAGGAACAATTTGCTAACACTAGTTATGCTCATCCAGCTGTGAACTTCGGATAAGAAAGAAAGGAATTTGGCGTAATATTTTTTATGATATCTACGCTTATGAATAAGAAAAATTCAAAACAAAAGAGGAAATAGGAATAGGCAGAATGTCTGAATGAAGATTGATTGAATTTTTATGGCACCAGCATTGGTCAGGCGTATGAATGAAGAAGAGGTTATTAACTGTCAACCAAAGAATGAAAGTACTTTTTAACAGCCTAGAGTAGAAAATGGGACGTTTTAAGGAAGAATAATCTATTAAAACTTGTCTTTGCTGATAATACATCAAAGAATACACTGGGCCATCCAATTAAAAAAGCGTTTTTCACTTCTTATATTTTTCAAAATTAAAATAAACAAAATTTTTTTTTATATATACATATATATAAAATATACTGTCCTTCATTTTTAAC
>BGPR01031516.1:0-18006 GCA_013235015.1 Araneus ventricosus | reverse complement strand
CTCAAGAGTTAACGTGACGTGTTATTTATGTGTGAAATATCAGTCTTGACTTCCATTACTTTCAAATTTCAAGAATTATTTTATAAACCAGACAAAGAAAAAAAAAATTGTCAAAGGATTATATTTTTATCGAAAGAAGTTTCTTTCTGACTTTCAGTGTTTTGAAGAGAATTCTTGAGATCTGAAGGAATATCTAAAGCTGGTTGAAATAAATATTATGCCATCTCTTTGGATTGGAAAATAAAGCTCGATTTTTAAGACAGTAAAGAAGAATCGGCTTGTCATATCACTCCAGTTATTTTATGTGTTTTTATGTGACTTGAGCAAGAGATGTCTGAACCTGGTGAAGCTTGGTTGTTTTTCTGAGTAAAACACTAATTTAAGTAGCACTTATCGTAGTTGAGTGTTTTTATGAATTCCATGAACTTTTATATGAATTAAAATAAATCAACTTTAATAAAACCAGTGTTTAAGAACACACTTTTATCAATAAGCTAAATTGCTAAAATAGTTTTTATTTTAATTACTTTCTACTTTATAGTTTTTAAAACGCAATTTAATATTACAAATATTATGGCATCTTGAAATAATTTTTTTTCAGAAACTCGCTATCAAGTGACTCCTATGTTCAGTAGAGAGTATGGTCACACACTGACAGCAATGTGACATGGACAAGATCAGATGTCCTGTAGTTCTAGTGGGATCCTTTGCCATCTTTGCTCCAGGACAACTTCAAAGTCAAAAGTTTCGGGACACGTTAAAAGATTTGAGAGATGTCTTTAGAGTTTTTAGTGGCCTAGTGGTAAGGTATCGACCTCGGAACAGGAGGTTTCCGAGATTCGAAACCCGATTCCATTGAAAATCCGTCGTGTATTAGGCCTGTTGCATGTTAACCCTTTCAAGGGTAATTTTTTTCTTAGGGCCTTATTGGATGACATTATTTTTTGTTCTGGCCCTCCTAGGTAGGCTGGGCCCGAGCGGGTTGTAAATAAAGAAATTAATTAATTATTTTTTGTTAATTAATTTTATTAATTAATAATTAATAAAAAAGTCAAGACACTTTGTTACGGTTTGAGATAAGAAATTGGAACGTCTAGGATTTCCTTTCATCGAAACATTTGTTGAGAACTTTAAAATAGCCTACCTTGTATGTTTAAGAATTGATGAATTAGGTGAGAAGGATATTTCCCACTGCCTTTGAAAAGGTTAAATCATACGTAGGGGACCAAACGTTCTCCCACTGGAATGATGCGGAAGTTTGGAGAGGGGGTGCCAGCTCAGGTGTCGTCCTTGTCATTTGACCGCGGTTGAAAATTACGAGATCTGTCACAAAATAGCCCTCGTGTTGCTTCAAAACGGGACGTTAATGTTAAATAAACTAAACTAATCAGAGTTTTTAGCCCATCAACCTCCTTTTACTTGTTGTTTGCTTTTGTGATGCTCAATTTGAATAATGTTAATAGCAAAACTTTTACTTGTTTTCATATTCATTGTAAAATATCACCTAATTTTTGGGAGCAGTGAATATAGGATCTGAATGGCATTTGTGAAGAAATCAAACCGGCATTAATCTGCAAGCATAAGGAGAAACTCTTAAAAAATCGAGTTTTGAAAGCGTTTTAAGTTGTACGTGCTTTAAAAATTAAAAAAAAAATCCCTTTTCGGCAAGCTTGAAGGCAAAGGTAGATTCCTTTACGTTAATGTTACAAAAGTAATGAAATATTACATATTGATCAATACAGACATAGCCAATGACTTTATTGTTCCTACACATTGCAATATTTACTCTGTGATTCTGTTTCCATGACATTTAATTTTTTACTATATCAAGGTTTTATCATTCCATTTTTCATTCCAAAAAGTTATGACAGATTATTCGGTCAGTGCATTGATCAATTTTTTTAATATCTGAACACATAATCATTCAACAGGTAGGAGTCGTAAAGAAATAAACATCTCAACAGTGCAAATATCTCCTAGATAACATTAAGCCAGCAACAGTAACAAGAAATTGACTCTTGATACGAATGAAAAAAGACTCTAGATTTAAAAATTAATTTATTTAATCTAGGTTACAATATAATTGTGCTCACATTACTTTGTCATATGGTAAAATCACATGACATGACTAATGGCTTAAATACTACTAAAATGAGCTCATTTAGAGAACTCCCTGGTCATAAAGATAATAGTCACTAAATTCTTAACATATAAGAGAATAAAAATTTTTAAACATTGTGAGTGGAAAATTTAATACGTGTGTTTAAAGCATAGGATATGAATGCAGCCAATTTGAACAGTATATTTAAATCTCCATCGACGGTTAAAACCAAATACTCAGGCAGAAAATCACAAAACAATTTTAAAGCTAAGGCGATATTTTTCAATATCAAGAAGGGTAAAGAGAACTCTTATTTAAATATCTATCGTTTTTGGCTATTTTATATTAATTTTATTAAACAAATCATGGTCTCGCCATGTTTAGTTAAATATCAAATTAAAGTAATCTGTCAAATTAACTAATTATCAAATTAACTGTTTGATTAATTAAAATTAACTATTTACTTAATTAAAGTTAAATAATTAATTGTTACAAAATCTTCACTAAAACCTTTTTTATGGCTCAAGCTATTTGCCAGCAATCTTGATCTTATAATTATCTAATAATTATGTCTGTATGTATATTCCACATCTTCTCCTAAACCACTGGACTGATTTCAATCAAACTTTGCAAACTTTATATTTAAGAAAAAAAAGTTCACCTTCAACTTTCAAATCCTAAAAGTTGCTTAAAATTTCACTTAATTAAAAATTAAGCAAGGCCTTTTTCCGCGATATCTTTCATTTCCATAAATTTGTTTCTCCCATTTTAATATTTTTCAAAATTAATTTTAGACTGAATTCGTAACAATATTCTTGTTGAAGAACAACAAGAATACGAAGAACTGTTTCCAGAAGGAAGAATGCTAAAAGAAAATTTTAACTGCAGACGATTAACAATTTATATCGAGACCAACTATTGATTTATTTTCATGCTCTAAATTAATGAATAATTAACTAGTTAATTTATTTGTTTCAAAATATTCTTTAAAACCTTTCTTTAACTTTAGTAATTGTTAAAAATATTTGAAGTACCTATATAACAAATAATAATGTATGGAAAAAACGGCTGTTTTAAAAAGTCGTCTTTTTCAATTGATATTCTCATTTTAATTAAAAAGGTTTCAGATCAGAAAAGGAACTTGTGTATTATAATACGTATACAATAGTAATTTTTCATAAAAAATATTAAACATGAAAACATTTTAATCCTGAGCAAAGCCATGTATATGAACTTGTTTACCGTATAAAAAGTGGAAGTGAATGAGGCTGATGAGACCTCATAACTTCTAAGTAATTCTTGCTGTCAAAAAACTTTCAATATAAAAGTAGTTTGTTATGATAAGGTGATAATTCCCCTAATTGAAAGTTTCAGAGAAAGAACAGAGTAATGGGGGAATGATAAATGGGGGGATTAAATATTGCTTTTGAGCTCATAACTTCTAAGCAATTTTAGCTGACAAAAACTTTTAATATAAAAGTTGTTCGTTCTGATAAGGTGCTAATTCGCCTAATTGATTTTTTATTCCTTTCTTTAGTCGTAGAATTGAATTTTTTCCCTATCTTTAGGTATTTTAGCTCATAACTTCTAAAAAATGTAGCTATCAAAACAGTTTCAAAACAAAAGTTGTTTATTATAAAGAGGCAATAATTCGCCTATTTGAGTTTCCATTCTGTCTTCAATCGTAAAGGAATTATGGCAAAAAGAAATTTTCAGTCCCCCACCATTTCCACCCCCTTTTAGCTGGTTAGCCTATCTACAAACTCGGTCGATATTTTCACCGAACTTACAACATATCCCTCGCCGGTTAAAATCCAATCAAAATTACTCTAGTTTTCGTGTTCACAAGATAACATCGGCAAAGCGTTATATATAAACATGTCTCTAATAATAATAAGGAAAAGAACATTTCACCCTCTATTCTCATAAGGATTAGAGCTGCAAGAATGAAAGCGGGTGGAAGAGACTGCAAATGACGAGAGCTTTCCGACAAGGGGTAACATGCATAGATTACAACGTACTTTAAGATAGAGGGAGAGGAGGGGAAGGGTGGGAAAATCACTTTTCAGTTCATAACTTCTAAGCAATTGTAGCTATCGAAAAAGTTTAAATGCAAAAATTGTTTGTTATGATAAGGTAATAATTCGTCTAATTTGAGTTTTCTTTCTATCTTAAATCGTAAGGGAATTATGGGAAAATGAAAATTTCCTCCTCCCACCATTTCCACCCTCTTTGAGCTGGATAGTCCATCTACGAATTCGACTGAGATTTTTACTATCCTTACAACATATCTCATGCTGGTTAAATTTAGATCAAAATTACTTCAGTTATCGTGTTCACAAGATAACATGGTAAAAAGATATATATATAAAATTTTTAACGGACGGTGGTTTGGGGTTCTAGGGGTCATGATCAGTGAAGATCTGCAGAAATTTTCCGAAAGTCGTGTCATGAGAACCATTGCAATAGGTAGACTTCCTATAAGGAATCTACCTAAAAAATGCCAAAAATATGGAGCTGAAACCAAAAGTTATTTTCTACTTTTGAGTCTTTAATGTATTCAAAAATACATTATCCTTCCAGCTTGCGTGTGTATGTGAGAGATATATTAGAGAAGAATTTCGATTTATGTCTTTTTACCAAAAGGGCACTACGAAAATACGACCTTGGCGATTCTTCTAGCTCCTTCTGACGAACTGTTAGTCATCGTTTGAAATTCGAGGCGTTAATAGGACTTTTTGAATCTGCTATTTGTGTATCAGAGATACGCGCGACAGTTTAGACTTAAGTCAGTAAAATGGAAATAAAATTGACTTCTTGCTTCGTATTCATAAATTTCAATAGTTTTCTTACTTTTACTTCCATATTGATTTTTCAGTTTTATATTACAAATGTAAATATTTCAGTTTGAAATATTGGCAATTTTATTTATTTTATTTTCATGTCATTCATCTTATTCTTATGACATTTTATATTGCTTTTGCTTTTTATGTTTACATTGTTTCCATTCCCTTTTAAATAAAAATTATCTAAAATAATTTTATAGTATGTTCTCGGATTTCGAAACCATCCGAGCTTTTGCGCATGCGTCAGTCGGAATTATTTTCAACAAAATGCGGGAAAAGTGATGAATGAAAGGAGAGATGTTTACATTTTACTGAGCATGATCTAACAAAGAACATAGGAAATGCCTTCATCTTACTCATTGACTGGCATCCCTTTCCGGTGTAAAATCGGCCAAAAGTGCTAGTCTCGGAATATTGAAACGAACTATACTTATTAACTCTTACCCAGTTATAGGCTAATTTTAATAATCACCCTTTTAACAATTTATATTTTGGAATAGCGTATTTGAGAAATACGCGCGACATTCATGTTGGTATAGAGGATGCGCCCCCGTTTAGGTTATTCATTGCTATAGAATCGGATATTAAAATTTTTTTCTGAAAATAATTAGAATATGGAGACTCTCTTATGGAATTAAAATTAAGCAAAAAAATTTAAAAAACATTCAGCAGATAGAACATAGAGAGTAAAAAGAATTAAAGTAAAGATATATATTTCACACACAAGTGGAGAACTAAACACTAACATACAAAGAGACAAAATTCCTAAAATATTTCCTTCTTTCTTAAAATTTGGAGACCGAACAACTGACTATAATATTTTCTTCGTATACAGTTCTATACGACTAATAGGGTTGGGAAAACCGGGTTTTAAACCTGAAAGGTTTATAATACTTATGCAATTGGTGCAAAAAGATGAATAGCAATAAATGATACAATTTTTACTTTCACTTAAGTTATTACCTACCTTTTCTGGACTACCTAGAAGAAAATTGACCTATAGTGGAAGAATTGCTGAAATAAATTTACATTGCATTGTGATACTAATAGAAAGATAAAAGAAATCAAATTTATTTTGAATTAAATATTTTTATTTACACATTAAAACCTTTATCTGCCAACTTTAAATTAATAATATTCTAGAATATTGAAATAACAGAGATTGTTCTGATGCACACAACCAACACATAAAAACCAAACAAAAAATATACACATTAATACGAAAACAAGTAGAAAATATATTTATGTTGCAGATTTTAAAATTGCAAAAGATACTAAGAAAATAAGAAATTGAAAGAAAATAGAGAGCTCTCTGTTGAAACTATACTTGTCGTATCATAACTGGGCAAAATTTTGCTTCACAAAAAAAATTTCTGAAATTCGAAATCGTTGGTGAAATTACAGATTTTTTTATTGTAAATCAGTACATGATCAGTTTCAATGAACCTAATACGAAAATTTAATGGTTGGTGAACATGCAGATATTTACTGCATATCAGTTTATGATCTGGTTTCAGTGCACTTTCTATTCAAACATGCGCTGTTCGCTGTCTTGATTCAAAGTATTACCTTTTCTGTACACTCTCCATGCCACTGACACAACGTCTTTCTGAAGTGGCCCAGGATATCTGATCGTCGGTTAGCACCACACATTAGCTGCATGACGTCTGTAAAAAAAAATACTTAAACGCCTATTTTGTTGGTCATCTTTAGTATATTTGTGCTACATGGACATATAAATATTTGCCAATGGATTGATTTCCTGCAAAAACTATACTAATAAAAAAATTTTGTCTGCAAACGCTGTCTGTATTTTGCAGCCAAAAATATTTATCTTTAGTCTGAAGTTCTGTGGCTTCCGAAAGATTAGAATCTGCGTTGAATGATGTTGGTTCCGATGAGAGATCTCGACTCATGGATCAACTCATTGCTGAAAAAGTCTTTATGAGCAGATTAGATGATAAATATTGGCCAATGAATTAATTTTTTGTGAAAACAATGTTAATAAAAGTTTTTGTCTATAATACTTACTTATTGCAATAATTACTCATTTATTATTATTACATATTGTATTAATTATTTATTTATAACTATTAATTATTACATTAATTAATTATTATATTAATACGGACTTATCGCATATTATTATTAATAAAAAAATTCTGTCCACAAACGTTTCTCTTTAAGAAAACGGAAAACCGGTTTTTCAAAAACCGGTTATTTTGAGCGGTTTAAACCACCAGGTTAAACCGGAAGTGAAAAAACCAGTTTAACCGAAAACTGTTTTATTTTTGGAAAAACCACCATCCTAACGAGTAGGTTAGAATTAAAGTTTCATAAAATATTCTCTTTGATAAAGTTGTAAATGAATATCTTAAACACTTCATAATATTATTTACTACGAAGTAAATTGCAGGAATGTTATATATTTATCATAGATATTTTAAACTAATTCCTTGCTTCAAAATTATGTCAAGATTAACTGATGTAGATGCCTTTGAAATCCCTATGTAATGGAATGCAAAGCTGATAAGATGTCTGGAAGGCCTTTAATAGACTTTGCCTTCCCTGAGTTTCGGACAAATCCTGGAACCTTATCACTCTAGCCAGCTGCTATTAAAAGCCTGCATAATCTTATGAGTAAATATGGCATTCATTTCAACAGTACGAAACACTTTGCTCCTACGCATTGCATTTAGGTTATTTCTCATAGGTTATTAAAACGTAGTTTGGAATACCAAATTATATAGGTTTTCCCGTTAGTTTTTAAAATATTTGCCAAACAATGTTTAAATGTTAAACAAATGGTATTTATTTAATAAGACAAATATAAAATATTGCTACAGCAAATGTGGATAACTATGAGTACAACAAATATATATGAAACATCACTCCCCATGGAACCGCCAATCGGAGCAATAAGAGGAGAGATCTGGTAACTCTTTGGCGATCTGGCGCGAACCCGTGACCTGTAACCCCACTCGGTCTTGGGAGTCAGTTCAGAGTGGGCCGAGGAGAAGTAAGTTAGTGGATGTCTTGTTCAGTTGAATTTCTCTGAACTGACCATCATGGAGGATCCCCCGAGCTTCTGTCACTTGTCGGGTGAAGTTCGTTCTTTGCTTTGTACTCCTGTAATTTGGTGCATTATTTAATCTAGAGAATAAGTAATTTGCTTTATGTACGTAATGGATGGAGCGAATTTTGTACTATTAATCTAGGAATTTATTAAACGATTAATTTATCTAAGTCTGTTTCTTGAGTAAGATTACTGCTTATCTTATAGTCTTTAATGTATCGAAATCTATACGATCAGCGGCCTGGTAAAGTCTCTAGTTTATTTAATGTCAAGGAATAGATAATTTAATTAATGTTGAGATCTCACCGTTTCATATATCGAAATTGTGAAATATGTCAAAAAACCCTTCTACGGGGAATGAAACATGAAAAGTCAATAAATTCAACTTTAGCTTCTCCAAAGACAACACAAAAACGGACTGGTTTATAATACAATCTTTCACTGTTAAAATTAATCAATCAGAGCAGTAATTACATGCATAATAAATTAAAAGAAGTCCGATACATAATGTTTTCCATATAATTATGGCTGCATCAGTCAGAGGAAAAGTTTCAGAATTATGTTTTTAAAACAGTAATAAAACGAATCATCGTCAAAATAAACAGAAAGCAATTAAGATTAAAATAATTAAAGCAGTTTAATAAAAGAGATTTAATAAAAGCAGTTTCAAAAACTCACTTTTATTAGCATACTAAAAATTAGATATTTATTTGAAATGTAATTATTTTCCACTTTTTCTGTTGTCCTCAATGTGTAATTAATTATTATTAATACTATGGAATCATGAAGTCCATTTTCTTTTTCTCAAATTCAGAACCCTTTGCTGCTTATGCTATGCACTCGAATGGAATCAAGATTTAATTAAATTTATCGATTACCTGATATTTAACTTCCTGAAATATTAAAATTGTGTATTTTCATAGGGAACACACAAATTCACGAATCGTAACTTCATCTTTACGAAAATGAAAAAAATCAAGATACAAGTGGGTGACGACTTACCTACCGACCACTTGTATGAAGGGATGGCGATTATTGCGAAAATAACCGGTTTTCGGTTATTCGGGTTTTTTCAACCTCCGGTTTAATCAGACGGTTATAACCACTCAAAATAAACGGTTTTTGAAATAACCGGTTTTCGGGGGTTTTTTTATAAAAAACAAACGCAGTTTGTAAACAAAATTTTTATTAATATTGTTTCTACGGGGAATCAATCCATTGGCCAATATTTATCTGTTCATAAAGACTCTTTCAGTAATCCGCCAACCATCAGACGCCTTGAAGAAGCGATTGTCGGAGATTTGTCTAAGATGTTGAAATTCAAAGCTTCATAAATTGGTACCGAACTTAAACTCGAGCCTACCTTCCTATCCGGTTTTTTTACCCGATTATTGGATTTAAAAGAAAAATTACCGGGACAAAAAAAAACCCGAAAAGACCGGTTAACTGAAACAAAACAACAGGTTTTCGGTTAAAACTAGTAGGTTTTTACCATCCTTATCTGCATGAAGACATCCACCAATGCTACACGTAGATATCATCCTTCCGGTGGCTGTTGTAAGGCAAGACACAAGTGATTTAAAGTTTATTTTCTAGATCTTCATGCTGATAACTGTAAATATTGATTAATTATCAGCTCTTGGCGTGCCTTTTGGCTGTCCTTGCTTCAGCTTTCCGAAGTTTGAAATTGTTTCCAAAGTCTGTGAACTACGGAAAGTTTTTCTAACATCACACAAAAAAACTCGTTCCGATTTTTGCCAAAGTCTAACTTCTTAATGATAAGGTGATAAGGCTGAATGAATAGGAGGACACGAATATATTGAAGACAAAAAATATCGTAAATAAAAGAAACATTTTATTCATTGCAACAATAATGCACAATACACTATAATATAATAAATGCATAATAAAAACATTTATAACATTATTTATTGTACACTTTTAGAGGGAGGGCAGGAACTTTCAAAAGGAGGACTATCCTCCCTAAAGAACGACGGTTGGTCACCTTACTAATAGTCATCAGTGGAAATTCTTCTGGCAAATGACGCGTCGAATTCCACACATTGGTTTCTTTCCGAACGAATTATTGACTTTTTTGTGTTTTTATACTAACTTATAGAACTTAATACCTTTAGAACTTATAATTTAGAGTCAATAAAACAATAGTACTGAATGGCATTCAAGAGCTATGAGAATTGTTAAGAATTAATGAAATTCTCCTTGTGTTGGTGCCGCGAAAGGAAACATTTTTTCTACTCATTTTGATTTTTAAGATATATTTCCGCCATATTTCGTTCATTAGTTCAATGAAGGTTAATCCTCTTAGCGGCTAGCTATTTAGATCTACTTGCTTTAAAGTGTTAAAAATTACTTTTAAAAATAATAATTGGATCTTAATTAAGTTTAATCAAGTCATTGAAATCTTAAGTATATTTTACACATGGTAATTTAAGAAATTATATATATAAACATGAATTTTTTGCTTCTGAACTCAATATGAAAAACGGAAAAATACGGACAGAACGCTCAGAGGGATAAAACTGAAGTACAGTGAAGCCTCGATTAACCGTCACTCGCTTAACCCTTTATAGTTCTCTGGTATAAATAGTTACCACCTACGAAAGATTTTTTCTCATGTCTCGAAACATTATTGTTAAATGATAAATAGTTTAATTGGATGCTTAACATTCCATTGAGCTAAAATAATAACCTAGATAAACATTAATTTTATAGTTTAATCGTAATTAAATTCAAAAGTGGTAAGTATGCTTACCAATGCCCTTTCACGGCTTGAGTGTTTTCATAAGGAAATCATGTTACAGCATATGTCATTAAATTTCAACTCACGGAAATTTTTCAGAAGTAAAACGAAGTCGTATTTTGTTCTTTATATCTAACACATTCTTATATTTAAATATCAGCATTTGTTACTGAATTTATTTAATTTAAATTCAACTTTCATTTTTAAATTTCAACAAAAACTGTTGATGCAGGAGGAGTTTCTATAAATTCGAGATCTTCCTGTTAATGATCTTATGCATATTTTGATTTAAATTTTGGTGTGTTCATTATTTAAATTCCCTAGTTTATGAGTTTTTAGTTTCTTTATCAGCACAAAATGTGGTTAAGATATTATTAGTAAAATTGTGTTAGGTTGCAACAGTTTTACTTTTATGCAATGTAGCGCTGCTCCTAGCCGTCCCATCAGATACAAAATGAACTTCAAAATTTAATTTAATTAATTATTTAATTTCAATTCGAATAAATTACATGGGTTTTTACTGACAAATTTACAGAAAGATGTCTTAAATTACCTAAATTAAGTGGTAAATATACTTACCAGTGAACATTCTAAGATATTTTTACCCTTAATGCTCAGTGGTAAGTATGCTTACCACTTTCAGTTTCCCCTGAATGATCTCTGGTAAGTATATTTACCACCCCCTATTTCATAAATTATTTGTTAAATCAGCAAACGTGTGATGTTTTTGTATTTACAACATCAGTTTAATATAATATAACCCCCAAAAAAATTATTTCGAGATGCCCCGGAGTTATGTCCTATAAAGGGTTAACCATCAGTTTCTTATATCCGTCATCGTCGGAAAAGCAGAAACTAACGTCGGTATATAGTTTTATCATACATTTCTGTACATTACCACTCTTGTATTGAAGTTTTTATTGATCGGTTTGCAGAAGTAAATACAACATGTTTGTACTGTATTTTCATTTTCGTAATCACATTACTGCACATATCTATTACGGAATTTCTGTTATCCGTCACAGCCCTGGTCCCGACGGTGACGGTTAATCGAAGTTCTACTGTAATCTGTGCTCAAAAGTGTTCTTCAAATGACGAAAACAGTTAGGAAATTCTACATTGTCCAAAAGAATAAGGATTTAATATCAATGCAATGTTCCGATCGATTCATTAATTTTGTACTAATTTCTAGGAACGGAAGGATTCTCAACTTTATTATGCTTCAATGCATGTAAATTTTATTGAGAATATATTGTCATTTAAATCAAGAGGAAAATAAAATTTTCTTTGTGTAATCCACTATCCAGAAATATTTGGATCAAAATATTTGTTTCGTATAAAAGGATGAAGTTGATGTATTGTATAATATCGTAATCCAGTTTGAAATTTTCATACGATGTGAGTAATTTGTTCCGCAGCTGCATTAGTTTTGATACCGAAGGAGATCTCTAAGGATTCTTTCCCATTTTCTTCGTATCCTTTCTGTCTACCTTTCTTTATCCAATTTCCAAACAATCCAGTACTTTCCCCAGAAAATATAACTTAATTTCACGAATCTTTAGATATGTTTGCAAGTGCTTTAACGAAACTCGCTCTTTTTTGTGTCTTAGGTTTGCTGATGTACGTTTTCCGACCCCCTAGATGAAAGCGATATACGTCATCTGTAATTAAGTTTGAACTTGTTTCGTCGTAAGCATATTTTTCTGCCATTTCTCTCTCTGCTTTAATAAGATGGTAGAAGATATTCCAATGTGCATTTACTTTGTGCAGAATAAAGATGACTAATATTATACTTATTTTAAATATTTCCTCCCTGCAAATTTACTTGTTCTGATTGCCGTTTTCTCAGAAATTAGTTTAGTTTAGATATATTAACGTCCTGTTTTGAAGCAACACGAGGGTTATATTGGGATGGATCGCGTACTTTTGAACCGCGGTCAGTTGACGAGGACAACACATGAACTGGCACCTCCTGACCCCCTACGTATGGTTTAACGTGCAACAGGCACAATGCACGAAGGATCTTCAGTTTCGAAACTGGAATCCTCCAGCATCGTGGCCGGCACCTTACCAATAGGCCATCGCGGAAATTTAGAAATAGATACAGCAAATTTGGGAAAATTCGGTTTAGATAGTTGGCCATAGATTCTTTATGTATGCTATTCATTACATTCTGTTTCTCCCCTCCCCCACCAAAAAAATTACAGATTACAACGCTGCAAATTATATAAACTGTCTTATCTTATTGACTTCGAAATTCTAAAAGAAAAATTATATTATGTTTCACACATGTGCACTTAAAAATTTTTTACTACATATAATCGTATTTCCTCTAATATTCAAAGTATATTTTAAAATTTTAATATAATGCTTCGATGGTATATTGTCACATATTTTGTAAGTTTGGTATAATTTGATTAAATACTCTACATGTTATAAGCAAGAAACATGCAGAAAATTTGTGATTTTTTAAAGAAAAACCTTTATATCTTCTCGCAAATGCGTGCTATTTTTAAGCAAATGCAAGTGAATATTGCGCCCATCTAGAAAAACCATCAATGAAAATTTCAAATGGTTATCAGTTTTCTCTGAAACATGATCAGCACAAAAGCTTTTTTTTCATCCATCACTTTCTGGTTGGCCCCTAAAAGAGTTTTTTATAGATCGGATGTCTAATTTTGGATGATAAAAATGGCAAAACAGACAACTACAGTTGAACGAAGGGAATATTTTTTTATTTACATTCAACACTTTAGCTACTTTGAGCATTACTCACGGGATATTTTACAAAAAAAGTGATTGATTCCTTCCATGACGTTTTTTTATTCACAGAAACTTCATTGATTCTGTGCAGATGTTGGTTCAACAACATTTCAACTTTCTTTTTCAACATACTGTTACGGAAATCGTCCTATGTGTGTACGTTGAAAGCAGTCCAACAAGAGGATAATGGAGAATGACGCTTTATTACGAATATTCCGAAAGACACGAAGCACAGGAAATAAGAAGAACAGTACTTGTAGAAATAAGCAGCACAAACAGACATGAAATCACTAATGAAAACAATAACAGCACTTTCAATAGCGCTCGGCTTACCAGTTCGCACTGCAAATGAAACTCCAAAGAGACTGTCCTCCCTCGTTTGCAGCTCGGTATTTTTAGCCTTTCCGACGGCATGACGTCACATGGAAAATTCAGGTAGTATCTCCATAACTCCATTCCTAATAGAGATATAGCGACAATTCTTGTATTTTCTGAAACCTTCATTTTGGTCACCAAAGTCACCAAAATGATCGCCAAGGTCGGGTGTGATTGGCTTCCATCCGATGCGGATTCCTGCAAATTCCTCTCCCCAACCATAAGATTAACAAGATAGGGAAGCGACATTAAATTTTTGTAACAATACTTTCTTCAAATATCCCACACAAGCTGGATAGGATCTAGATCTTGTCAAGTAAGCGTGTATCGGGTTGTGTATGTATAGTCTTATACCGATGATAAACCATATCGACTTCCAAAATGTGTGTAAATAAAGGAATGCCTTTGAACACTTATAAACAATTAAATTCGTGGATGCGCACTTTTTATGAAACATTTTGCTGCATGACAGCTAATTATTAATATCTACCCTTGATTTTAGATATAGGAATTTTGTTTTTCAAAGTCTTCAGAGTGCAATTCTAACTATTCTAAGGCTTGATAATCCTGAAAAGCAGACAGAAAAAATAATGTTCGATACACGGAAGCCATACCATATCCTAATCAGAAATTTGCACTGATGAGAATTGCCTTTCCTAAGGAAGGAGCTACGTTTCTGTATACGAAAATACAATTTGATTCATTTTAAAACATTGAAAGGTAGTGTTTAGAAATTCCATCGGCCTTGAAACATACAGATTTCATTTGTTTATGACAGTGTGAGGACATCTTTGAAATATCTCCGCCAGGAAAATTATAATTATTACACTTGATACAATTTTTTTCGAAAGAAATAAATGAAAAGAAATTTATTAAGCGAAATATGAACAAAATCACACATTTCAATTAACATTTTTAGCATTAGTTATCGTTATTTTTAGGTTTCACAAAAACTGGCGGAATTTATTTTTAAATTATTAAATTGCTATTAAAAATTTCTCTAATTCCTGTGATTCTTTATTACAAATAAAATAAGCATTCAGCTAGTTTTTATTCGTTTTTTTATTCCGTAATAGTCCGTCAACTAGTTTTTATTCGTTTTAAATTAATATTAAAATTATTTCTGCAATTCCTGTATTCTTTATTATAAACTTGCCGCCTTCGGCGACCGGCTTGTTCGCCGGGAATATGATTTCAATTGAATCTTGCATAATTTTATATTCATGGTTCCTTTAACGACATAATTTTAATCTCCAGATTGTGGTAGATATTTAGCCCATGTTCTATTAGTGACCTTGGACCTCTTCAGTTCATTCTCTGCATAAATGTCTATAATGGAGTCAAATAACTGGCTATGTCATGTAACATCTAATTGCACGTTGTCGGCGCCATCTTCACTTTCTTATTCCTCTTGGAAAAATAGTCATTCGATTTCAACATTAAAAGGGAGAAGTACATTTTATGGCTAGCGACATGTTAGCTTTATTAAAACATGCTGAAGAAAGAATGAAAACATAACAACGGTAATCATTTAGATTATTGGATATTTTACCGCTAAAGCTCGAAAGCCGTTAATGTGCACATTACCAGCTAATCTGCAGATTAACTGATTTGCTCCTTTAACGTGCGGAATCAAGAGTTTTCCGCATTTTACCTAGTTAATGTGAACATTAACGGCTTCCCTATCGTTAAGTTCAAAAGTTTGTTTCCCTCATTTCCTTTCCCTACACCTTTCCCCTCTTCCTCCACTTTTAGTTTGGTTATTTTAAAACAAATATATGAAAAATATGAAATCAGTGTTTGCAAAGAGAGATTTTTAACGAAAGAAGTTGTTCTTGCTGTAGAAATATCTTTACGTGAAACAACAATAAAACAATCCCTTAGTACTGGGCAGGGTTTCAGAAAATGTTACTGCAAATCTAAATGTACCACAAATAGGTGTGCTTGTCTCAAAAATCAATTGCTATGTAATTCAAAGTGTCACCAATCTTTAGATTGCACTAATAAGTAAGCATAATTTTATCATATGTTTTGCAAATTCATTTATACTTAATTGTAATAATATTTTAAACCGTTTGATTCTGTCTATTATAGTTTTTTAATTGATTGATGATTGATTCTATCAACTAATTTGTTGATTGTATTAACTTGATTCTTTAAATATCGAAAAATAAATAAATAACACTATGTTCATTTAAGCGTACAGAAACGTTGCTGTTGTTCCAGCAAAGATCTTATTTTCACTTTAACAAGGGCCTATTAAGTAATGCGCAGATTATCTAGGTAATTTGCAGATTACCTAGGTAATTTGGGAAATGAAATAATTTTCGGCACTTTAACGGATCACCCTAGTTAATCTGCACATTATCTAGATAATCTGCAGAATAACTGATTTCTGCACTTTGGCGGTTACAGATATATTTCTCAACATACGTAATATCTCAGAGCATGATTTGCAGATTCCAAAACGTTTTGATGAAATAAAATATGATAGCAAAATGTATTAGTATATTATCTCAACTTTCAACAACAAAAGAGAAATACGTAATTAAATATTTGTTTAAACAATCAAAACGTTTTGAATTGCGTTGTAAAAATGATAAGTATTGTTGTAAATTATTTCAAATAATATATTTAAAAATTATAGGCCAACTTAAATGATATCATTTAAAAGGTAATTTTTTTGCATTTTGATCCACCCTCCAAAGTATGTTTGTGCCAAATTTCGTAGCTCTAGGTCAAGCGGTCTGCCCTGTAGAGAACACACACACACACCATTATTAGTAGTAGAGATAAGTATTCAACTTGTTTTTCTTCGTATTAAATTACTATTTAAAGTATTCCACTAATTCCTGTATTCTTTATCCTAAATAAGTATTCAACTAGTTTTTATTCGTTTTTCTTTATTCCATCACAAATTCTTCCATCGCTTGATGGAGAATTTTAAATATTGATCTAACAGAAAGTGGAAGGAAGCAGAGCATTAAATCTTAATGGACATCGTTAAAATCCCACCAATGGCACAGAACCCCGAGCAAATTTCTCTGCCGGAAAGTTCCCATTCTCGAGTAATTCAATCGATGAAATTTTTACGGCAGCGGGATTCCTGCATTCCGATTGGAAGAA
Source organism: Araneus ventricosus (assembly GCA_013235015.1). Classification (NCBI taxonomy): domain Eukaryota; kingdom Metazoa; phylum Arthropoda; class Arachnida; order Araneae; family Araneidae; genus Araneus; species Araneus ventricosus. The sequence goes on along the minus strand of BGPR01031516.1, from coordinate 958 downwards.
CCCGATTCAAATCAAAAAGCATTAAACCTTTTATTTCGGTTAACACTTCCTGTAGGATTTGCTAATAAATAAAAGAAAAGGCCCCACGAATTGATCATCAATTGGAGAAAAAAATTAGCATGGTGGATTTTTTTAAACGTTTGGTTTCGTAAGATAAAGCACATTATTTCTCTCTAGCATGAGTTCTGAAGGAAGTAAACCATGAAGTAAATATTTGTCCTTAAACAAAAATGGGTTAATAACCTTATCGAAAAAGAGTGATTATCTTTGTGGTAAAATAACTAACATTCTTTTAAGAAAAAAAAAAAACATAAGCAAAAGCATCTATTTATTTCATTATTTGCGTTCAACGCTGCGTTTTAAACATTTTATTTGAAACTTGGATCACTGGCTCAGCAACTTATATATCTTTGTAAGACCTTAATGGGTATTGGAATCTCAAATTTTTATTGATTAACAGTTACGATGAGAAAAAGGCAAAAAGGATCTTTCCGAATCAAACCTGTGAGGAACAATTTGCTAACACTAGTTATGCTCATCCAGCTGTGAACTTCGGATAAGAAAGAAAGGAATTTGGCGTAATATTTTTTATGATATCTACGCTTATGAATAAGAAAAATTCAAAACAAAAGAGGAAATAGGAATAGGCAGAATGTCTGAATGAAGATTGATTGAATTTTTATGGCACCAGCATTGGTCAGGCGTATGAATGAAGAAGAGGTTATTAACTGTCAACCAAAGAATGAAAGTACTTTTTAACAGCCTAGAGTAGAAAATGGGACGTTTTAAGGAAGAATAATCTATTAAAACTTGTCTTTGCTGATAATACATCAAAGAATACACTGGGCCATCCAATTAAAAAAGCGTTTTTCACTTCTTATATTTTTCAAAATTAAAATAAACAAAATTTTTTTTTATATATACATATATATAAAATATACTGTCCTTCATTTTTAAC
>BGPR01031515.1:0-18008 GCA_013235015.1 Araneus ventricosus | reverse complement strand
CGGATAAATGGAAACTTAGAAAATTTAAATGAATTTCAAACTGATGTCAACTAATTTATTTCTGAAATAAATCTTAAAATGCATTTTTAATTAACTAGCTTTCAAATCATGCTCTTTCTCAACCTGAACTAAACTGGTTTTGACTCAGCGCATCAAACTTCATTATAACCAACCGAAAAATTCCCTTTCTATTATTTATGTTAATTAACTCGCACCGAAATTAACACAATTAGTGCCGGTGCCTTCGGGAGCTAGAAATCACATTCCAGGAAAAATGGCACTTAGGTAAAACTAAAAACAAAACGCCCTGAGAGGGAAATCAATAAACTGCACTCCAAAAGCAAAACACTGCATTGCCTAAGTGATTCAACTTTTACAAATGAATCTATTGATTGGTCTTGTCACTTTCATATATGGCGAAATGGTCTGGAAAGTAGCTATTATCCATAATGTCGTGTTTTATTTGCTTATTCTAATCTCATTCCCTCCCGACTTGCGCGAAATGTTTAAACAAAACTTCAGAACTTATCAGGGCCGATTGCGCTAATCGAGAAGGAATTGTCGAGTGGAATTAGAAGAAAACTGTTTAGCAAATGCAGCGGAATATTGCGAATGTGAGTGATTAAGTTGGCGTCGGAATTAATAGTCTTTCCGGAAAAGCAACTATTAATCAAATGGTTGGAATCGGAGTAGTTTTGCAGAGCTAGGTACTTCATAAAGGTGATTTTGCTTAATGCCTTCCTCTCCAGGTAGGTTCTTTCTTAGGACGAGTGATTGATTTTTGAAGAGAGTTTCGAAAAATTTAATCGTCTTTACGAAGCAATCTGGAAATTATATCAACACGGTTTGTTTGCTTCAAGCAATCATTAAATGGACTTCGAATATTCGAGGTGAGTTGACTGATAGGAGTTCCGAAACATTCCGATGATTATTTTCGATTCCCATTCAGAAAAGGTTTAGTCGTTAATTTGCGATCGTATAAAAACATAATATACATTTAGAATGAGGATTCTATTAAGAAACAGGGAAATACTCCTTCTTACTTCATATCAATAAAACAAACTGTACAGAAATTGTTTAAGACACACACAGTCGTTAAGATTACTACTAGGAATAATTACTACCAGAATAACAAACATTTATACTACAAAAATTCTATTAAGTCATATTTCTTTATTGTTCGGAAACTACAGAAGATCAATATATTTTACTTAAAAATGATGAAAGGAGTTTGATGGAACAGTCGCGGAATTTACGCAAGAAAAAATTGCATTTGATCTCAAAATCTCCCAAAGATCCGGCATGTACGTTGAACTGGTGCAGGTTAAATCTGCTGTTGGTCAAACATCGTATCACGTTGGTTTCACGTAAAATTTGAAGATAGACTTCTAAATGTGACCTCGACTTCATGATCTGATAACAGCTGAAAATTATGGATGCTTTCCAAATAGCTCTTGTAAGCTTCAAAATGAAACATCATAATAACAAAATCAAATCAAATTGTAATTTTAAAAGTAAACCATTTAAAGCAAAACTCAAAATTAACTATGAACTATTCACTTATTCGATAGGGAATTGTTGAGTGCAATTAGAAAAATAAATGTTTAGCAAATGCAGAGGTAATTAAATTGAGTTCGAAATGAATAATATTTCCGGAAAAGCGACTATTAATCAAATTATTGTATCAGAGTAGTTTCGCAGAGCTAAGTACTTCATAAAGTTGATTTTGTTTAAAGCCTTTCTCTCTAGCTCTCTCTAGATAGATTCTTTCTTAAGACAAGTGATTGAATTTTGAAAAGAGCTTCGAAAAATTTAATTGTCTTTATGAAGCAATCTGGAAATTATACCAACAAGGTTTGTTAGCTTCAAGCAATCATTGTGTACTTCGAATATTCACAGGCGAATTGAATGATAGGAGCTCCGATATATTTCGATCGTTATTTTTGATTCCCACTAAGAAAAGTTATAATCTTTAATGTACGATTGTATAAAAAGATAATGCAATAAAAACTATTTATAACGATATTGTAAGGACCTTGAAAATATTTATTATCTTAATAAAATTTGACGAGCTCTGTGTCGAATAGTTTATCTCCAACAAGCCTTCTAGTCTTCGGCATCCGATTTTACCCCACTTTCCAATATGCACGTCAGAAACAAACTATCGTAAAAACATTTTTTTACAGGAGAGCCAGAATGCAATGTATTGCAATGCGCAATTAGTTTTTGATGTCGCTTATCTTTTGTACATCCCTATTAAAACAAAATGCTCTGCAATATCATTCGATATCTTTACAATGTTGTGCGGCATACAGAAAGTCATAGCAACAGCATGGAGACATCGTAAAATTTCTTGTGTTAATGGGGTTTTTTATATACAACTACGCAACTTTGCATATTCGAAGATTCGGTCAGATTAATGCAAATACTATAAAAATATCAAAATCAACAAAAATGGAGATCGTTAAATGAATATCTGTCGCATGATGGGAAACCAGGAAAATCTACAACACCCACAGTGTCGTAGCGACGGGGATGTCCACCAAATCCACCGTGTGCATTGGTTTGGTGCAGGTTAAATCTTTTGTTGGTCAAATATCATATCACGTTGGTGTGCTGTACATTTTTGAAAGATAGAAAGATAGAAAAGCTGAGACATTGACTTAAACATCTGATAAAAACTGGAAATTATGATATGATTTCCAAATGGACCTTGTAGGCTTCAAACTGCAACATCAAAAAAGCAAAAACAGAGCAAATCGTATTAGTAAATGCGAAATATTTAAAGCAAAATTTAGAACGAACTATGATCTATTCCAGTATTCGAGAAGGAATTGTCGAGTGGAATTAGAAAAACACCCGTTTAGCTAATGCAGCGGTAATTAAGCTGACGTCGAAATTAATAGTCTTTCCGAAAAGGCGACTATTAAGGTGACTGCCTACGTTGAAAACACTGATTTTTGACCAATTTGGCGAAAATGATTTTTTTACGATTTCTTGTAGTTCAGACTTTCGTCTTTCCAAATCCGTTTACATTTTATTCCTAAGTGAATTAGAAAAAAAGTTATAACGATTTTAAAATACTGTGTCTAAAGCAAAATCAAACCGGAAGTAGCATTCCGAAACCGGAAGTGGCCTTAAAGTTGCAATTGTCTGCTCTTTTTCTGCTTTTTTTAAATTTTTTAATTATTTTTTATGTTACTAGTGACAAGCCACAACTTTTTTGCACGCAGTTTACTTATTTCTTTGGATAAAATTGGCAACACAATTCAGTTGCTTGTCTGTTTGTTTTGATTTGTTTACGTTTTCGGTGCTTGCTTATCTAACTTCATTTTGCCCTTTTTAAAAGCTAAAAATTCGAATTTTGCTTGAACATTTTGTTGTTTTCAACATGAAAGTCTATAAATAGCAGGAAATAAGAATAACTATATTTCCAAGAAGCAAAATTTTGCTGGAAATCGGTATAAATCTGCACGTACAGAACAAATTACTGTAACTCATGGGACAACCGCTTCTACTGCCGTTATCACTGCAAGTTCTTCAAAACTTGGTAGTAACAATTCTATTCAAGCTAAAGATTTATTAAAACCAAATACATTATGCTGAAATCGTATAATGAACATTTAAATTTTAATGACAATGTTTGCAATGTTATGTTGTCCAGGTTGTATGGAAAAGTAAACTGTATTTTTGATAAAAATTTCCCCACCATTAACATGATATCTCAAAATCTAATATAAGATATTCACTTGAAATTTTCAGCACATGTTTAAAATAGTATAAGCAATGAAATGAACTAAAATATTTGTTGTTTGAGGAACACTTTTTAATTTACATGTGTTTTTAGAAAAATTAAGTTGTGAATTAATGCAAAAATGCATATTAACACATATTTTTACCTCTAATTTACTTGCATTTCAATTTTTTTCTTAGATTTTAGTTCATTTCATAGATCATTGTCCTCTATAACTTGTGTGCAAAGAAAATTATCATTGCTGCATTACAATTTGGTGTAGAGTGTTAACCGTTATGGTTAAATTTCATTAAAATTTACTACAAATTCCCATATTTCTCAAAAAATATTATATTTATAAAACTTTTTTTGGTGTTTTCTGTGTTTATAATTGATACTGCATATAAAAAAAACAAAAAATTATTAAAATATACAATTTTTCAAAAATTTTGTTCCGAACGTAGGCAGTCACCTTAATCAAATGGTCGCAATCAGACCAGTTTTGCAGAGTTAAATACTTCAGGAATGTCATTTTACTTAATGCCTCCCCCTCTCTCTAGATATGTTCCTTCTTAGGACATGTGATTGATTTTTGAAGAGAGTTTCTAAAAAGATAATCTTCTTCACAAATCAATCTGAAAATGGTATCAGGAGTGTTTTGTTTTCTTTAAGTAATCATTCAGTGTATTTGGAATATACGCAGGCGTATTAAATGATAGCTCTTCTCGTGCATTTGGAACGTAATTTTCAAATCCCATATAGAGAAAAGTTCGAGTAAAAGAACTATAAAGCTCAAAAATTTTTTTAGCACATAAATTGATACAGGCAGAAAGTAGTATGGATTGCCAAAAATTAGAAAATTAAAGAAAGTAGATTGTTCAAAAACAGCAGAAAATCTAAGTTATTTTTTACGCTGATATGTTGAAAGTCTCAGATTTGGAGGAATAGAACTACATGCTTGACAGTCAAATCCTTATAATATTCGCCGTGTACTTTGGCCTAGAGGAAGCTAAATCTGTTATTGGACAAGCATTGCCAGTTTAACGTATTGTAAATATTTAGAACGTGGATATATCTCTATCATGTAATTCTAAGATATGATTTATTTCCCTCTGACCTTTCCCTTGCCTACCCTCTTTAGCAAAAAATATTTTTATGAACTATGTGGCAATGCGATGGAAACGGAGAGTAAAGCTATATACAGGATTATAGACACCTAAATTTGATAGATAAGTGACACTCTAAAAACTTAATCGTAAAACTATTGGACAAATCTCCATGAGTACTAGAAAATTTTGTTAAAGCAACTGTACTGTCGTAATGAAAAATGCTAAAAAATATTACACAATATTGCTGCCATCTCAACCTAATGACTTTCAGTTTAACAATACGGATTATTTACCAACGCAATTTTTATTATTTAATTTTTTAATTTTCATTCATTATGAAATTCTTGATGATGATTTTATAAAACTTAATAGGTTTCATAAAATGTCAAACTAAATGATTAACCTGATACTCGTAAAAGCAGTTTTCGAAATAACCTTTATGATGTAAATGAACCAGAGAATATATCATTTTATCACAGTTTTGAAGGCCGCCTTTATGTTTTATCGTTCATCTCATTTAGATACGGAGATGTTTTATGCAATTTTTTCAGTTTTATAAAGTGTATTCCTATTTACCTAATTTTTACTTCTCGATTTCTTAACCTTAAGCTCAATAGATTTCGCTGTGCCCGCCAGATTTTTAAGAAACCAGAGTTCCTTTCCAAATTTAGATTCAAAATTTAATTATATTAACAGGTTCTCGTTATATAGGTTTTATAAAATTTTTAACACGTTCTCTGATGAACTTGACATTTTTAATATGTCTCTAGGTGCTTTTAAGTCGAAATGTTTGCATCTTTTAAATACATGATATATTTTATTTTGCCTTTCTACAACATTTTAGATTTTTATGCTATTTGATTTTCTGTGTTCTTATGTATTCGACCAGTTTTTTGGCGTCGTGTTTGATTTATTTTTATCTTAAGTGTTGCATTTTTTTAAAAATCTCAAGTGTGTATTTACGTTTTTAAACTTTTAAACTCCTGGTGTGTTTTTTATTAGACTCGGTGTTTGCGTGTTTTTACTTTTTGACCCTTGCTTTTTGGAAATGAACTTTAAATTAAAAAAAAAAATAATACGGCTTTTGGTGTCATAGTGTGTCTTAAAGTTTTGTGATTATATGTTTTCGTTTTTAATTATATATACGTTTGCATAAGTTTTATGATTTTATGTATTCTCTGTGGTCTACTTTTTGCTTTCTAAGGCATATTTTTTTATTTTTTATTTACTCATTGTGACTTTTGTTCTTTGTGTGTTTGTCAGCACTCTGTAAATAGAGTTTTCTCTGTAGTGTGCTTTTCTTTAAATAAATAAATAATTAAAAAGTATCCCAAAATAGTATTTTTAAAGAGGATTATAACGGAAATATAATTCCATTCTTTATTGCGTGACTTCTTCTTTTTTCAAGTCATTACAGAAAATGTCTCCTGTCTTTTTTAATCGCATATGGAGGTATCTTTGTTTAATTTCTTTCTTGGTATTTAACCTTAAAATCCCGCAAGGGGCGGGTGCGATAAGTTTGTACAGTAAAAAAATATATGTGAAGAGAATGAACTTTAAATTATTTAGCAGTTCATAAGCTGCATCTGGGGATAAAATGTGCTGGTTCAACATGTGTATGTCACACAAAGTAAGGTGTTTTATATTATCTTAAACATTCGTACACTGGGATATTTCTCATATTCATCTGTTAACCAAGTATGATGAAATATTACGTTGTGAAACTAATTGGACAAAAGTTAACAGATTAAAGTTCGTTATTTTGAAATTATAATATGTAAAATATATGCCATGTAAAAGAAATAAATTTAATTAGAAAAACACATTTCACACACAATTTTTTAGTGTAAGAAATAGCAATTTTTTTATTTTAAATATTTTCTACTTTTTAATCTTGAGAATCTTAACTGTTTCTCAAACGCACTATTAGGTGATGTCAGTGGCACGGAGTCAAAATTTAATTATTTCATTTAATTTATGATTACCTTATAATAGAGCATTATCATCGGGAAAACTCAAGTGTGCAGAATTTCAATTGTCTGGCCAATTAAGGTTTCAAACACCGTTTTAAATATTCCGCCTTCACAAACAAGAAACAAATTAGATTAAAGTGTTTATAAATCCATACGCGTACTCTTGGAAGTCGCGGAATTAGGATATGTACAAGTTTATCCTTTGTAGAAAATTTTGTAAATTTCATTTCAGGTGCATACGAAGAATGTCAACGATTTTTCTTAAAGAATGAGTTACGCAATCGAAATGTTGAAAAAATCGTAAACTGGAAACATTAATGACAGTCTGTACAATCAAAATTGTCATTTGAACCGACAGATTTTGATTCATTTAAAACAGCTGTAAGTAAAACACAGGATTTTCTTGCTTTTCTCGGCCGTTACTGAGTTTGCCGGTTGAAAAAAAATATTACAATTTCAGCATCATCATTTTTCTCACAATATTCAATAAAATCTTCAGAAGATGACATTTTCGTGAAAGAAAAAAAATATTGATTTATTTTTACTTATCTTAGCAACTTCATTTTAGTCATTTTTATTTATTTTAAGTAGCTGCAGAACGATTTTTTTATTCCAAGATTTACAAATATGCTTAATTTTTCCTGTCTAGTCTAAATGTTACATCATCATTCGGCTAAAGATAATTTAATCTGTATAGAGAAATTAATGAGTTTCATCATCAGAAGTTCTTTTCATTGTAGAAAAATATTTCAGAAAATCATTGTATTGGAGAAATATTAGAAAATGCTTAAATTATAAAATTTTGTAAATAATTATGGAAATAAAAATTATTTTTTGAATTCCTAGTTATTTTCCCTGTTTTCAAATGTCGTAACTCATGTTGTAATAATTCCACAAAATACATTATAATACATTAAAAATGTTATTTTTTACATTTTTAAGCCTAACATCGTCTGATAACTATCGTGTAAAGTGATACAAATAATTTTTATATTTATATATACATATTATTACGTAGAAAAGTTTTTAAAAATAATTTCCCCTCATTAGTCTATTCAATTTTAACTCTTTATTTTCCTTGTGATTGTATTTTAATCTATGTTATTTGGTAATTAATCAAGATTTTATGTTCAGGAAAGTTTGAAAGTGCGTATAGGAATTTGAAATTGTGTTGGTTATTTTAAACTTTTTCCTATGAAGCAGTGCACTTTGTGCCGAAATTTTGTACTCGAATTTGCTGGTCAAATTACTAGTTATTATTAACTTAATAACTATTATTCATGAAAAAAGTTATGTTTATGAATTTCTAGTTATTTTCCCTATTTTTAAATATCTTGACTTATGTTGTAATAATTCCACGAAATACATTATATTGCATTAAAAATGTTATTTTTTACATTTTTATGCCTAATTTATGCATCAATGGATCAAATTGCGCACAGAATTTATTTATTCAAAATTATTTTTTAACTAATTGCAGTATGCTATCAAATTTCTCTTCGAAAATTTTGTAATCCATGAAAAATCTTAATTTCTTTCTTACTTTAATGATACTAATTTGTACATAAAGAAATAAAATTTTATGCAGCATATATTTATTCAAAATCATATCTTAACCAATTACAACATCCTTGTTAAATTTCTGTTCAAACATTTATTTTCAGACATAAACTCATTTATTATATAAATAAATGACCCAAAACTGCTTCGTACAAATTGAATAGGTTCATTTAAAGGGAAGGGTTTTCCCAGTTCCATTAGAGTATATTAAATCTAACGTGTAATTGAGAGAAATGATGACTGAGAACAAAATAAAGAAAACGAAAAGTGCTGAAACTGGTTAAATCCATTTAGAGATAGTTAAGGGTTGTTAAGGAGAATGGTTACTCATTTTGCTGCCAGTTCCCAGGGGGTCTTGTTAATGAAGAGCACAATAACTTGTCATTCTGAGGTCTGACTGATGGAAAAATCAGATAAAATAATAGTATTTATCCGTACCCACACTGCATTTAAATATATCTTGTTTCTGGGGATTTTATGTCGTATAATAACGGTTATTTTGTATCAGAATATTAATTTATAATTTCAAAAAATTGTGATTAAGAAATCCTATTGATTTTCGAGGTTGTCTTATGAGTACATTTAGTATTTTCTTTTAATAGAATGCTGTAACAGAATTGTTCGCGCCAACTACTAGTTTGACTTCTTTCCTAACTTATAGCAACCCTTTTACGCCGTCATCCGCCATATTGCATCTCTGAGTTAGTAGCAATTGTTTGATTTTCATGTCTGCATGTGGTATGAGCTCGCATCTCATCCATGTATTATCACATCATGTTTTATATTACTATATATTGAAACGCATATCTACTCTACTACATGAGTAACGCATGGATAAAGTGTAACATCAGTTTCTGCGTATTCAACCAGCACGCATTTAGTTCATGTGTGACATCGCAGTCACCATGTTCAATTGTAGCTCTTCCATGAGCATACTCAACTTGCCAACAGGCAGTATCTACCAAAATCAAATCTGTATATATTGGAACAAGCTGTATATATTATAAATAAACTATATATTTAAATAATCAATACAGTCCGCTCAATTCGACGAATAAAACGAAAACAAGAATGTTTTAATATAACTCAAGGAAAATAGGTAAATATAATAGAAGATTTTCAGATTTCACAGAGAATCAGCAATTGGCACAAAAAATTTTTTATACCAACTTAATGACGTAAATGTTACTTAAAGTAACTGACTAATCCAGTTGATAACCGATTGACGTAATGTCTGTTATTACGCGTCTCACAGCTATAAAAAGATATGAAATTAAGCGAATTTTCTTATAAGCATTGTTAAATTAGATTATTATTACAAAATATAACGTAAACTTATCTATATCCTGTTTTAACGGGTTTGTAAAGCTAAATTTTGGTAAAATAAATCACTTATTTTCTTAAATGCAATGGATATACAATATTACATTACTGACCAAAAATATTCGAAACATTTGGATTTAATTTAAATTTTAAATATAATGGTTCACAATCAGTTGTGAAGAATCGTGGGAACTCACATTTTGCAGTGAAGATTTTGTCACTAGGATGTTTAGGGGACCGTCCACAAATTGATGAAGACGAAAATGATTTGGACTAACTCCGTTTCACAGGAAGCTGATAAAGTTTTGAAACTTTCATGAATCATTTTGCTTCTTACGCACGTTGCTTACATGTATTTTCATAAAAATATCATGAATATTCGTTTGCTCTTTCTTTCTTTCTTTACTTTTTCTTTTCTTTCTTATGTTTCTTGAAAACATCTCAAATTTTTCGCATGTGTTTTGCTTCAAAACATGCAGAGTTTTACAGTAAATTTTGCGAAACAATATGTTAGAGAAACATTGTATTAAAATTTGAAGTAAATGCCTCGAAGATTCTATGGGTGGCGTTATTGCGAAAATAACCGCTTTTCGGGTATTCAGTTTTTTTCACCTCTGGTTTCACATGGCGATTATAAACATCAAAATAACCGGTTTTCGGTGGGGTTTTTTTGTAAAAACACAAACGCCATCCATAGACAAAATTTTTTATTAATATTGTTTTTACAGGAATTCAATCCATTTGCCAATATTTATCTGTTCATAAAGATTCTTCCAGTAATCCGCCAACCAACAGATGCCTTCAGGAAGCGGTGGCCGTTGATTGGCCTAAGATGATGAAATTCAAAGTTTCATAACTTGGTAAATCTTAGTCTAATCGAACTTACTTCCCGATGCGGTTTTTTGCCCGGTTATTGGAATTTTAAAAAAATAACCGGTTATAACCCGGGTCAAAAGTAACCGAAAAAAAACGGTTTTCGGTTAAAACCGGTAGGTTTTTCCAATCCCTAATATTTCAGGAAATATGAGTATTTGTATCAAATAGGGTAGACCGCGGCTAGTTGGGCCGTTTTTTCTTCTAAGAATTTTAAAAAAATTACAATTCAACATTTTAATTTTTTTTTAATGCAAACACTATCAGTGTACCTTCAGGAAGATTTCACTATAATAACATTGGAAAATATTAACTATTAATAGTAATTTATAAGCTTAAACTGATACCAAGTCGCGTGGCCCAACCTGCCCCGAATTCGGGGTAAGTTGGTCCACATCACGGGGTAAGTTGGGCCCATCACTTATTTAATATTCTGGTAAGTTAGAATTGAAGAAACATAAAAAAATCTTATCATATTTTACTTTTCATTTCCTGCGAATGATAGCACAAGATATCCTAAAGGAAAATCTCTTTCATGCACCGTTCCTTGATGAAGCTATAAAATTGTAAAATTAAGTGAAGCAAAAAACCAAGAAATTGAAAATACAAAATTAATAAGTTTTATGTGGAAAACAGAATTAAATGACTGCATCGTCACAATTTTCATCATTATAGCTTCACTTCTAAAATTCTTTCATTGCTTAAGAAGAAGCATTCCCTCTATCCTATTTTCTAACATAATGGCGAAACATCTTAGCAGGTAGCCCTGCAAGAGAAGCAAAGAAGCATGTTGTGATTATCGCAAAAAATTCTTCCATATTGTTATATTTAAGGCAGATAAATAATAATATTATTATTATAATATAAATTATAATATTAATTTAAAGAATAATATAAATAATATTAATTCAAAAAATAATATAAATAATATTATTAATTTAAATAAGTAAATAATAAATAATTTTAATAATATAATTAATATTAGTTTTACAGTTATGTTACAGATACAAATCCGGTGCATTTTTACTCAACAAGAACCGAGATACAATTTTTAAATTTATCGTAAAATAATAACAGCGCATTCTGTTTTGCACTTTTTTAATGGAGATGGAATCGGCTTAGATTTTCTTAACAATTATCTTGCATTTTAAATTTGGTGCATATCCCATAAATTCAGATATATTTATATATCGCTATATTTACAGCACCATTGATTCAGATATATTTTACAGCAACATTCAATCATTATAGTTATTCATAATGGATATGCCATATATTAATTCGGCGTAATCCCATCTCAAAATTAAAAGAACATTTTAAAATCTTAAAAAAAAATATTACTAACACTGAACTTTAAATTCTATATGCATTTCAATTTAAAATATTTTAGCAAAATTATTGCCTTTTAATAACAATGGGATATTTGATATGATTTCAATTTGCAAATTTTAACCTTCATCAATACTTTCTTCCTTTGAACATAGAAGAAATTAAAAAAGGAATAAATATACATGAAATTGAAAGAACGGTTACATAAATGAATTGATTTCGAAACTTCATTCGTTACCATTCGTCTTTGGAGATATTACGTGGCACGTTCGCTTGCCATTTCTACAGGATCAACATTCTACGGGGCAAGTTGGGCAGCCGGCCGAACGTGCCCCATGCGAAGTGGCCCAACTTACCCCATGTCGCCATTTTTTTCCGATGGGTGTACGAATTTACTTTGAAAGTATTTAATTAAACAAACATGCCCTACAGTAACTATGAACAGTTATCTTTCAGAATATCATTTGTAAAAATGGAAATTGTAATATAAAAACATTGAAAAATAAGATTATTTATAAGGAAGGAAAGTTACTCACCTTGGCAAAAATTTGAAAATTCCAGCTAGTTTGTTAATAGACGCTGCTATTCCAATGACCTTTACGGGAAAGAAGAGAGGGTGGATGATACATACTTGGCTGGAGTAACAGCGCTATCTATCGGAAAATATTTAAAATAATTCGACTGACCCAACGTGCCCCTATGACCAACTAGCCCCGGTCTACCCTACTTTTTAACTGCGCATGCGCGAAACATAGCGTAAATTTTCTTTCATAACTTCGAAGCCAGATATCTAAAGCAACTTATATAAAAATTCCCGTCGAATACCATTCAGATTTAGAAAGTAGTAGGCATTGTAACCAGCAGAATTTCTGTTGTTCTCTAAGAGAAACAAAATGATGAAGGGCCTTCCAGAAATCAATATTTTTAAACTAGAATCTTCGAGTATTAATAGTTGAATTGCAATTTTAATTATGTATCTAATTTATAAGTTATATTTCAGAAAATTCAATATTGCTGGTCAAAGAGAGTTTAGCATTGTCATATAGTGAAGAGTATGTGAAAAATGTGTATGTGATATGTCACATAATACAGGTCTAGCGTATGTGAAAAATGTGTATGTGACATGTCGCATAATACAGGTCTGAAGTATGCGAAAGATGTGTATGTGACATGTCGCATAATACAGGTCTCGAGAAAGTGAAAAATGTGTATGTGACATGTCGCATAATACAGGTCTAGAGAATGTGAAAAATGTGTATGTGACATGTCACATAATACAGGTCTAGAGTATGTGAAAAATGTGTATGTGACATGTCACATACAGGTCTAGAAAGATGATAAGCAATTGACAGATATAGTCTGAAATTTGATGCAAATCTATGATTTTGTATAAAAAGCCGTAAGCCAAATTCGTTCTACCAAGCTAATTCTTTTTTAGTTCAGGCCGCGGTGGCCTGGCGGTAAGATCTCGACCTCAGGGCTGGAGGGTTCCAGGTTCGAAACCCGATTCCACCGAAGAACCGCCGTGTAAGCGGGTCCAGTGCACGCTATATCCATCGGGGCCAAGTGTCCTCCAAATGGTAGTTTGGAGAGGTGAAAATATGAATTTGAAATGATATATACATGTTTATGTAACATCACAAAATCGATGACTGTCTAGTTACAACTCCTAATCATATCTTTTAACATATTAATTTTTTTAGACACAAATTTGGTTCAAAATAAAAATAGTATTTTTCGTTTGTAAGCGCCTTTGAATCAATAATGCTTCTGTGCTAGAGCCAATTAGTCCATTGGATAAGATGGCTCCGGTATTAGCCCAGATGTCGTCCTTGTCATCTGAACGCGGTTCAAAATTACGAGGTCCGTCCCGAAGTAGTCCCATCATTGACGCTTCTGTGCTAGAGCCCAATTAGTCCATTGGATAAGATGGCCCGGTGTTAGCCCAGATTTCGTTCTCGTCATTTGACCGCGGTTCAAAATTACGAGCTCCATCCCAAAATAGCCCTCGTGTTGCTTCAAAACGGGAAATAAATATAACTAAAATCTTTTGAGTTCACATACATCCAGATTCACTGACGGAAAGAAGACCGACCTACTCCAAAATGTAATATACAGATTTCCATTTTTTGTCGTATGACCACATACAAAATTTCATTCTTATAAGTATTTAATTTTTGATTTGCTCCGTTACAGACTGCCAAACAGACATAAATCCTAAAATAGCTTTTTTCCGGAATCAGAGATGTCTAAAACGTAGAGATTCATTAAATTTGCGAAATCAAATATTTTTAAAGGTTACAATATTTTCTCTTTGTATGATTCTTATATGTGAAAAGTAAAAATATCGTTATTCATTCTGAATTATAATATTAAATTATATTATAATTATTATTATAATCTGAATTATAATTATAAACAATTGATTGTACGGAATCTATTGGCATATTTGTGAAAAGGTCTTTAACTTTAGATTACGTCAAAGACATCGTTAGTTACGCTTCTTCCTCGGATTTTTGAATTTATAAGAGAAGGATTCATCTTTTGAGATATAAATATTAATTTAATAACTGAAGTAGTGGGATTAAATATGCCAACTAAAATGAAAGAATGTAGATTTTCAGAAAAACACGTCCAGATATATTTAAAAATTATTTATTCTGATTTATTGCGTAACATGTACAGAATTACTGAGGACCGAAATAATAAATAAATTTTTATTAAAAATATTCCATTTTAGATAGTTTTTCTCTCTATTCGATTTACTGTATAAAAAAAATATTTAGCTCTTAAATAACAAAATAAGCATCGAATATGATTGAATGGATTTCCTATCCAAAAATTGGAAATCTTCTAACCTATATTAATTTAACAGATAGAGCTTTCTCCATGTGTTTGGTAAAAACGAAGAAAAAAGAATTTTTGTGAAAATATTCGAAATTTGTCAATAGGAAATCAAATTTCCCTCCCATTTTCCTATGATCATAAATACCGATATTATCAATAGCCATTTGAAAAATTGTAATTCTTTTACGTTTCAGTGCAAGCATACAACCAGAAAATCATCGTTTTAAAATGATATGCTTAATATATGAAATAATTTGATTTTAATATATCAAGTTATTTTTTATTAGTAAACGACACAGAAACATGTTAGAACATTTAAGATGCACTCTGAGCAAGATTCTACTCTGGGAATATACTCATATTTCAATTAGAATTAGAACAGTATCCACCATTTTCCCGATTACGTGACAGACGTTAATGCATTCCTGTCTAGAATCGATAATTCTCCGATTCCGTTACCTTTAATACATAAATGTGGTAAATCATGTACCTGTATATACTTTATCAATACTACGAATTTATGCTTCAGACCAATAAGAATTATGCATACTTTTCGGAGTTCTGTACCAAATAAATATTTGTATTTCTAGAAAATGGGAAAAAAATTCAGAATAAAATTTTTTATCTTCAGCATTTTTGTATTTATAACCACTTAGTTATTTAGATTTTCAATCTGAATTTCACTTATCTTGAAACTGCATGCCATTAAATTAGAGATAACATAAGATCTTTTATCTTCAGTTTATTATAAAATAAATATCTTTCCAATGATAAAAAATCCTCTTTGTTTATTTTTTCAATTAAAGATTTTTATGCATTTATTCTGCTGAAGTCTTTTCAGAACTGAAGGTCTAAGCTCCAAATATTACTATAAATTTAGTTTTTAAGAAGAATCATGCTTTTTCTTGCCAATAAACTGTTTCCAGATCTAATTAAATATAATTATTTGACACAAAACTCCGCAATATTTTTTTTTTGCTTTCTGGAAATTAAATTTGCATAATTTCCCATTTGGTTATATCCTCTCTTTTTATCTGCATAATTTTCTTTCGACCATCTATTCCTTTTCATCTCTTGATGTTTTAAGAATAAGAACCGTTTTGAAAAGATACTTATTCTTCCATATTTATTTATTTTAGAATATCTTTCGCCTTAATTTTTTCAACAATATTATAATTAATAAAATTATACGACTCAAAGATTCAAACCTGAAAAAGAAATGATGATTAGAAACATAAAGATGAGGTAGGAAACTATTTACCTAACATTTTGTTTTATTGAATGCATTTTTCGCAAAACAGCGTTAGATTCAATTAAAGAATGAACATACTATCCAGAATCAATAAGGCTGCAAAGAATGATAAAAAAATGGTTAAAGAAGAGAATAAAAAAAAAGTGCATTCAACAGCAAACGATGAAAAGATCTTTAACTGCCAACAAAAACATCTGCCATTATATGTTTTTAAATCAAGATTCTATCGAGGAAAAAACATGCAGATGTTTGTAAATCATATCAAAAGAATCTTTTTCTCCTCTTCTAATTTCAGTAATGGTCTAAAAACGGCGGGAAATTATCTGTTTCTTTTAAGGGTACAAATCAGACTTGTTTCGTTTAATATCGATCTCAAATAGATTACATTATGCTGAGAGAGAATGTGCCAACAGCCTAAAAGCGAACCTTGCTCGCTGTTAGAGCTTCTTAATGATGATAAATTCCACAAAAGCGGCATCTTAGGTAAACACAACTTGTTCTAAACTAACCACAGTCGAGATCCAAGCCAAGAAAACTTTCCAAAGCCTGGCAACAAAACGGCTAAATTAAAAGTAATAGGAGCGAGCGCTGCGAATTGTTGTTAATGGTTATTTATTGTAAAATACGATCGTTGGTAATGATTAAGGAAATGGTATAGCTCGGGTGTAATTTATGTAGTTTTGGAAATTGTTGAAAAGGCTCTGGGAAATTGAGCTTAGTTTTAGGATCTCAAGTGAAAGTTTTAGAAGTATTATGGGATGGCTTATTTTATCTTGTTTTGGTTTTATAGACTGTGTGTATTGACAAGGAACAGGCACTTCGAAATGATTTATCCGTTATCAGGAACATGGTAAATATTTTAATAACGAAGAGTATCATTTCTCAAAGCTTGCAAAGGATTAATTGCGGAAATGATATGAATAAAATTGTCTTTTAGTTTCTGTGTGATTTGGGATTTATTGCTCTTTGAGTTATTTATCAATAAATTGGAAAGAATGATGCAGACTGAAATAAATGAAATGATTCTTAAATTAATACTGTACCACTTCATTTATTAGAAAAGAACATGAGCAATATGTCAATAAACTTACAGAAATACAAAATATTACACATTTAATCATTTGGATATTACACATCAAATAATTGGATTTAATTACATTAATATGTATTGTTTTTGAAAAAACAATAACTTTGAAACCATTTATTCCTTGCTAGTTTGCTAATGAATAGTTATATAAATAAAAGATGTATAAGTTCCTGCTTTTAATCTGTACATGCGCTGATTTTTATTATTTATTGCTTTGCTACTGTTCAATTTAAGAACATTATTAATTTTGTTTGATTGTTGCTATAAAATTTTTTTAATTAAAAATGATTTTAATAATATTATTTCATAATATTTAAATGATTAAAATTTTACTGCACAAGTCACCTAAAACCTCACTGGATATTCTTTGATGGCCACAGTGACCTCGCGTTCTTTTTCTTTTGCAATATGCGCACTGCATTCCACATCAAATTGGCGTTTGCACTCAATGGCTCTGACCCAGACAGCAATTTTAGTTTGGAGCAAATTTGCACTGCAAATCTTCAAGCTTTCTGCAAATTTGTCACGACAAGTGTGCAAGTGTGCAACAAGCTTGCAGCAAGTTAACGCAAGCCTCGAAGTCACCATAGGACGAACTTGCCTCAAGCTTGCATTGCAAATTATAGCAAAAAACAGAGTACGAACACAACCCAGGATAGAACGCGCGACCTAGCGCTCGGGAAGCGGACACTCTAACCATTGGGCCAGTTAAACTTTGAGAGCAGAAGATAGATTTCGCTAATACATCGTTCGATTCGATTTGTATACGATTTATTTTAAACTATTTTCTTGATTTCGTTAATTTTTTGAGTTGAGAATATGATTTGAAATCAAAGAGAGAGCGATTTTCGCTAATAACTACGTTTTGCTAGTAAAATAAATTATGAAATTAGAGTTCAAAAGTAATTACTTTAAAATGGGA
>BGPR01031514.1:0-17284 GCA_013235015.1 Araneus ventricosus | reverse complement strand
TTATTACCTGTGAATTGTTGTCTATTTACATTGGTAAATAGACAACAATTCACAGGTAATGACAGTTCAGCACTTTGATATCTAACAGCACAAACAGTCAGCAAATAACTAGTAAAGACAATAACAGCTCAGCTCACTATCTCGCACAGCGGATAGAACTCCAAAGACGTTCGAGCTCCAAGGCGATCAACAACAACCTCTGATCCAGGCGCCGTCCTTAAATATTCTCTCCGACAGGCCGTGACGTCGCATGGGGTTTTCTCGTGTATTCCCTTTCCTAGTAGAAATATCGAGAAAAGGGTTGCATTTTCGGGAATCATCTATTTGTCGCCAAGGTCGCCAAATCGCCAAAATGGTCGCCAAGGTCAGGAGTGTAACCTCAAGGTTAAGGTCTCTTCCCAATCATAAGACTTGTATTGCTGGGAAGCGACTTTCCATGTTTGTAACAATAGATAATGCTCTACAACATTGTAATTAACTTTTTTCCTTTATATCGTTATGTTTTGCGATAGGGACGCTAATTCGGCAGATTTCCTCCAGCTGGCGCTGTAAATGTTCTTGGATCCTAGCCCATAGTCACTTTACTATACTTAATTAACTAAAAATTAGTCGAAATTTCGGCGTTTCTCCTTAATAACTTCCGAATATATTACAGCACAAGCATCATTTTTACATCATCTGAAAGTGTAAACAATTACCTTTCGAATAATATCAATTTAATTTCCGTACAATTTTTTTTCGAATTTTAATAAATTTTTAAAAATATTTTTTTGTCATAATTTGCAACAATACTTTTCATTGTTGCAAAGCAACTCAAAGATTTGTTACTCATTGTTTAAACAAATATTTAATTGCGTTTTTTTCTTTCATTGTTGTAATCTGAGATAGGATCAATACATTTTGCTTTCATATTTTATTTCTCAAGAATTTTGTGAAATCTGTAAACCAAGCTCTCCGAGATATTGCTTTGCTCACATTAAGATATACGTATATCCATAAGCTGATTGGTTATGGTTCCAATGTTACATGTCGCTGGTCATAAAATGTACTACGTCCTTTAATGTTGAAATCAAATGCATATTTTACAAGAGAAATAAGAAAGTGGAGATAGTGCCGACAACATGGAATTAGAGGTTACATGTCATGGTCAGTTATTTGACTCCATTAGGAGCATTTATGTAGACAAAGAACAGAAGAGGTCCAAAGTCACTAATAGAACATGGGTTAAATATCTACCACAATCTGAAGTTTAAAATTACGTTTTGAATATAAAATCAAGCAAGATTCAATTGAAATCATAATCCTTGCGAAGAAGCTGGTCGCCGAATGCTGCTAGTATATAATATAAAAAAATCTGCTAGTATATTTTGAAAAGTTTCCTTGCAATAAACAGGCAAAAACCTTTTTATTATAGAAGATATCTACCTTCAAAAACTCTTGAATATGAGTTTTCAAGTCTTGAACCTCATCAAAAAGAAGGAAATAGCTCCTCTGAAAGATGGGGCTACATATATCAATACGAGTGACAACGCAACAAAAGAGTTCATTTTTTAGAAGCAGTATTACGTGAGAGGATATTTTGAAATATCTATATTGTGCTGGGACGTTTTTGTTCGGTTTTATAGCAGAAATGTGTGAGCTTCAAAGTTGGCACAAATAATTTTAAAAGTAACCGAACAAAGGATACATTTCTCCCGAATGAAAAATATCCGAGAGTTCAAAATATAACTGCTGACGCTGCATTTACTAAGATAAATCGCGCTATTGCAAAGACAAATACCGTCGTCTTTATTTTTCGTTATTCCTTTTAACGTGCGGAACAATGGTTTATATTTCGGAATTTGAATGGAAATGGATCTGCTATATTTTTATATTTATTACTTTCTCGCGTACGAAGTATACAAAGAGAAAGTATTCTAATAATCTAGAAATTTGAACTCGAGGTTTTGATGAATTTCCAAGTTTCAGACCTCCCTGAGTCCGAAAAATTAAATTTTAGAATTAAATCTTTTTCTTTTTGTCTATCTGCGAACACGATAACTGAAAATTGCAACGAACTACAGGAATGAAATTTGGTGCGAGGCATTTACAGCTATATTGTAGATTTCCGTCAAATTTTGGACGAAATTTGTTCCCGAGAAATCTCCGTGTTGACGCGAATAAGATAGCTTTAAAATGAAAAGAGCAATCTATATATTAATACGTGAAGAAGAACTTTGAACCCCTTTTTAAGCACATTGTGCGCGCGGAGGAGTGTGAGATTTGGCATAATTAAAGCTCATATGGAGAAGGAGTGCAGGAAGATAAAATTTATGTATAATATGTGTTACAAATACACTAAATTAAATAAAATAAAACATTCATTGTTTACGTTCATACACTCATTGCGCGCACGGAGGAGTGTGAGATTTGGCATAGTTAAAGTTTACATGGAGAAAGAGTGCAGAAAGATAAAATTTATGTATAATATGTGTTACAAATAAATTAAATTAAATCAAATAAAGCATTCATTGTTTACGTTCATGCACTGTAAGAAATTACCGGAGTGAATGCGGAGTAGATAATTTGTAATTGATTTAATCCTCCCGCAGTGAAATCCACTCCAAGAGGGAGTTTATTTAGATTATTTATAAAAAATAAACTCTTCCGAGTGAAATATAAAATGCGTTGATTTAAATCTGTCAATGTCAAACACATATTAGTCTGTGGTCAAACAGTCGCACAGAGTAAAGGTTGTCTCTAATTAATTTATGTATAGTATGTATTACTAATACATTAAATAAAATAAAATATCCATTGTTTACGTTCATAAACTGTAAGAAATTAGCGGAATAAATGCGGGGTGAATTTGGAGTGGATGATTTGTAATTGATTTAATCCCCCAGCAGTGAAATTCACTCCAAGAGAGAGTTTATTTAGATTATTTAAAAAAAAAATTCTTCGGAGTGAATTATAAAATGCGGATGATTTAAATGTGTCAATATCAAACACATATTAGTCTGTGGTCAAACAGTCGCACAGAGTAGAGATTGTCTCTAAAGAGTTTATATATAGTGTTTATTACTAATATATTAAATTAAATAAAATAAAACATTCATTGTTTACGTTCATACTGAATGTCAAACACATAAAAGTCTATGGTCAACAGTCGGACAACATTTATTTTTTAACCGCCCGGTTTTTTTGTTTCAATAAAAAATATATAACAAAATACGAAGCACGTACTCTTTGATTTTTCATTTTTTGTATAAATTTTTTATTTAAATTTTATATAATTTGAAAAAGATTGGCAAATTAACTGCGTAGCCTTGGGTGAATCCTGGCCAGTATAGCAATAAAAAAATCCCCAAGGTAATGTCAAAAAACGCTTTATTATTTTTTAAATATGACTTAGCCGAGCTATACTCATTTTTCCTATCGTTCGTATGTTTCAATTAATTCGAAAATTACTGCATAATGACGTATTTGTACACGCTCGCAGCAGACGTAATAGAACAAAATTCAAAAAAATTATATGCAATGATTATAGAGGTATACTCTTTGACAAAAGAACCTTAATAACGTTCAAAATTAAAAAATTAACCAATTACTTCGAATATCGACCCCTGGCGACCTCTAGTATTGGTAAAATTTTAAACTGCCAGAATTTTAGATCTGTGTGCAGTTTTAGACAAATCTTCCAAGCCGTGACTGTTGGACTTGGGAAGGGTAAAACTTACCGTTTTTTTGTTTTGGTTTATCGTTTTTCTTCAGTTATTTTTTTTGTCCCGGTTATAACCGATTGTTTATTTTAAATCCAATAACCGGGGAACAAAACCGGCAAAATCAGCTTTCAAAAGATAGGGTCGATTTTCTGTTCGAGTGATGAAGTTTTGAATTTCATGATGTTAGGCCAATCAACGACCACCGCTTCCTCCAGACGGACATTGAAATGGTCTAAAATAGACATAGTCAAGCTTTCATAACTCGATTAGTTTTGGTCGCCAGAAGAGTGGAACATATTGTGTAAAATTTTAGTGCGCCAAAAATGAATATTTTTATAAATATGATTAATAGGACCGGGGAATGTATAAAAATTTAGACATAGTTATGCTTTATTATCATACACATAGACGAAAACCACACAAAATAAGGTTATATACGCCTGTACTCCCTAATTTCTTTTTCATTTGTCTACAATACTTACTTATTGTATTAATTACTCATTTATTATTCCTACTTATTGTATTAATTACTCGTTTATTATTACTTATTGTATTAATTATTTATAATCATTACTTATTTCAGTAATTACATATTTATAATCATTACTCATTACATTAATTACTTATTTATTTATATTACTTATTGTATTAATACTTATTAAAAAAACTTTTTGCCTACAAACGTTGTTTCTTAGAAACAACAACTGAAAACCGGTTATTTTGAGCGGTTTTAACCGCTCAGTTAAACCGGGGGTGCAAATAACCGGTATAACCGAAAAACGGTTGTTTTGTAATAACTGCCATCCCTATGTTGGACCAAGACTTGTTTTTCTTATTTTTATTACTTTATCTAAACTTTTACATGAGATTCTTTCCATTAGTGGTTTACCTGGCGATTTTCGTTCCTTTTTTACAGCCAGCAATAAGGGTCTCCAAGATGATTCTACGGTCATGGGGAAAACTTTGGGGGTTGGTACAGCTTACTAAAACATAGACAGATATACCAATAAAGCCAAAATTAAAAAAAAGAAAGTAATACAAGCAATCCTATATTAATTTGAAGTAAACGAAAAGCAGACAACAAAAACATGGAATCCATTCTAGTTCACTTTTTCAAGGGCTAGAAACTATTCGAAATGAATTCAAAAGAATATTTAGGGAATTTTCTGTAGAAGCAGGCCTACTTTAGGCTAAGACAGAGCTTCTCATAGCCCGAACTCCCCAAACAGAGAAACCAGGTAGCAAATCCACAAGAACAAACATCAAAAGAAAAAGGAAGAAACATTAAATACGCTAATAAGACCAACAAAATATTAGCCATCAAGCTTAATTAATAAGCTTTCATAAGGTAAAATCAAAAAAATTTACCCCTGTAGAAACAAGCCAGATTAAAATAATTTGCCCGCGCTTTCGAGAAAAGCAAAACGTGGGCAAATTATTTTAATCTGGCTTGTTTCTACAGGGGTAAGTTTTTTTGGCCTGCTTCTACAGAAAATTCCCTAAATATTCTTTTGAATCCATTTCGAATAGTTTCTAGCCCTTGAAAATTGAACTAGAATGGATTCCTTGTTTTTGTTGTCTGCTTTTCGTTTACTTCAAATTACTATAGGCTTGCTTGTATTACTTTTTTTTTTAATTTTGGCTTTATTGGTATATCTGTCTATTGTTCTCTGTTTTTTGTTATGCTGCTGCAATGGCGCGCATCTTAAACATTGTCGTAATTTTTCTAACTTCATTTCTTTTTTCAACTAAATTCTTTTATTCATTTTAATTTTTTGTATGATATTAAGAAAAATTTTTTCTTGTTCCAGTTTTAATTTTGCTTTCTTTTTTAAATAATAATTTTATAAAATTTTTTTTAAATCATTGATTGTTTTCTTACTAAAACATACATTTTTTTGTATAGGAATGTATGGTCGGATGTATGCGTTGAGGCACGATCACAAAAAAATGAGACATGAAAAGAAAAACAGTGTTTATTTACAACATCAACGCAAAGTGCTTCTTTGCAGCAATTACCAAAATTGCGACCTCCGACAATAGTGTTTTGAGATCTGCCCAAAATGTACTGCAGAACAGGCGACACCTGATCATATTCTTGCATGCCAGGGGTTTTCCAAACAGGATCTTGTTTCTAATCCTCTATTGACTTTGGATTTCTTGGGGTGCATACGCTCATGCACTGATATAGCTGAGATGATCTCCCGGGATCATCATCAACAACAACAACCTCCAACAATAATTCAAACTAAGCAGCTGTGATTGATTGGCAATGCTGTGGATAGAGGGCAGTAGTGCGCGTCACCATCTGTTTTCTGAGGATTCTGCGGGAAAACTTTATATTCACCTGTGTTTAAGGCCGTGTTGGGATACTTTACGAATAGTGAAAAGGCAGTCATTCTGCTAATGGGAACGGTAGATGAAAGCTACGGCTTTATCGGGTACGTTTTCCGAACCACAAAAAGTTTGAGCTGTTGCATCGGCACCTTTGTGAAAACGGTTCATTCATCGCCAGCTCTGAGGGAAGGACTGGAACAAGAACTGTACGACATCCAAAGATGGAAGGAACCATCTTGAACATCGTGGACAAAACACCCCACACAAGTACAAGAGCTATTGCGCGTCGTATACACGGGAGTCAACCCACCGTTTGGAGAGTCTTAAAGGAAGAATGCTTACACCCATTCCATACTCAGAGTGGGTACCCTCTCATGTTGGCATTTCCGGCAATGAAATAGCTGATACAGCCGCGAAAAATGCATCTGCAGGCCTTGACAATCGTATTCCTTTAAAAGATTTTAAACACTACATTAATCTCACCTTGCACTCAAGATGAACAAACCACTGGAACTCCCAGTCAATGAATAAACTTCGCTCAATAAAGCCAGTTGTGGAACCTTGG
The DNA here is from genome assembly GCA_013235015.1 of Araneus ventricosus. Taxonomy (NCBI): domain Eukaryota; kingdom Metazoa; phylum Arthropoda; class Arachnida; order Araneae; family Araneidae; genus Araneus; species Araneus ventricosus. The sequence continues at coordinate 10,678 of BGPR01031514.1, read as the reverse complement.
CCTACTCTAACTAATAGAAAAGCGGATACAATTGTCACTAGGTTACGAGTGGGTCACACTCGATACACCCATCATCATCTGCTGATGGGAGAACAGGCACCAATGTGTACCCAGTGCAATTGCACTATGTGAGTCCTCCACATACTTTCTGAATGCCCCAATTTTAACTCTCTACGGTTACGTTACTTTCAATCCAGTTCTATTTCCTTAACCGATTTACTTGGAAAGACTCCTCATGTTCACCTTTTACCTTTTTTTAAAATCAATTGGCTTTTATCCTCTGATTTAAGCACTTTTCCCATTTTATAATTTTTACACTATTTTTATATACATTAGTTCCACATTTTTATCTTGCCCTAATTTTTACATAGTTTGGCACAAATCTAAACAAATGTTTGGCGCAGCTTGGCCAATTCTGGCCCTTGTGCCATAAAACCCCAATCACTCACTCACTCATACTCAGAGAGTCCAGTCAATCCTTCGACGCTACCAAGCATGTGTTAATGCTGGTGGTAGCAATTCTGAGCATATGTTGTACACATTGCGGCAAAGAAGCACTTTGCGATGATGTTATAAAATAATGATTTTTTTTCATGTCTGATTTTTTGTGGCCTTGCCTCAACGTGTCACTTCTGACTATATATCCCTATACAAAAAATGTACGTTTTAGTAAACTGTACCACGCCTCAAAGTTTGTCCCATGACCCTGTCATCATCACGCTGTATATGTCTTGTGTGCGTTTCGGTTTGTTGAAGCTTGTCCCCTTCTTCGAAGTGCTGATTCAATTATACTCAGGGTTATTCAACCGAGCGTAATCATTCACCGCTTAGCTTTCACAGTACTGCTAACTCCATTTGTTACTCACTATAGCATAGTTCAAGCCTGAGAACATTAATCCAAGATGGTGACTAAATCGTCCAGTTCATTACTTAAACATTGAATGACGACGCTCACTCTTAAAGGTCCAGTAACAAAACAGCTAAATCTCCCCTTCCAGTCCGTCCACTTAATTGATGTCCCACTTAAAAAGATGGTAGAAAAATAGCGAGATTTTTTCTCTGCTTTATCCCTTTAAAAAGAAGCACGAATGCAGCAGATGACTCGTTTTATCCCATAAAACAAGCCGGCCGGCAGCAATTAGTTGAGTGCCGGCTTGCTCCAACGGCGATGAGCAGGGCAATTAAGAACAGCCTTTTGTGCGGGGAGGTGATAAAGCGGCTCGCAATTTATTGGGGTTGTCGGGTATAAGAAATGATCCCCAGTCTGTTCAGTGCCCATTCATCGTCTGCTTAAGTACTCCTGAATAAGTAATCGAATCCTTTTTTCGGAATTTATTAGAATGTTCTTTTTGTTTCGCCGGAGTGTCTGGTTTCCGCTTCTCCTGGTTTTAGTGGGTTTCGTGTCTGGGATTATTGTTTCCAATGTTATTTCTCTAAGCGTGGAACGGCCAATTAATTTTCTCTGCCGAGATCGAATTCAGGTGCGTCCTTCGTTAATGTTTTAGGTAGAATAGCAGCGTTGTTCTGGAAAATTTATGTTACGACTGTAATTCACTGAAATTCTGATTTCGAAACGATTTTGAGAGGCAGAAGAATATATAAATGTCTAGCATATTTCGAAATTTATCTTACTAACTCCAAGATTTGTTGGAAAACTACATCGAATAATCTCTTCGGCATAGTTTGCCCTTGGAATTAGAACGTGAATGATAATCATTCTTTCGTGAGAGCCTGACAGTCAATGACAATGCAGTTTGGCAGTGCGAGAGAAGCTAAGCCATATATAATTACGCCTAGCTAAATCTATAATACTACAAAATCACCCATTATGGTATGAAGGGTGCAAACTGCCTCTTCCTTCCAGAGATTTTCCGTCAAATTTGACGTGTTTAAATAGATATATATGCGAGAGAAATGTTTAACGTTGATTAAAAACAAATAAAATAAACGTATGTTTTATGACAGGAAATATATTTTTTTATTCAAAAAGCCTCTTGGTAAACAACATTCCGTGAGAAGTATTTTTCGTTGTTTAACAATTTTATTAAAATTCAATAACCATGAAATTCTCAGTTTGTGAAACGTAAATCAAAAGTTAAAATTTCAAAGGAATTCTTTTTTGAAATTCTAATCAAAACAAAGCACTTCTCTGCTTGTCAAACGTTGCCAAAAAATATTATCAAATTATATCATCACGTTTGCAATAAATAATCAGACGCATCATAGCGTCCAAACTATATCACTCGCATGATATACCACTGACGTAACTTATCACTTTCTATTAAAAAACGGAAACTAATTTGAAATATTTGATTAATATAATTTAATATTTCTCGGGAACTATTGATAATAGCGAGATAAATTTTATATCTATCGATAGAAAATTTTATTTCACTATTTTAGAGCTATTAAATTTGAAATTAGAACGACAATTACTCTTTTAAATTTACAATTACTGAAATTTAGGTTCTCTAGCAATGAAATAAAGCTGTTTAACGTCTCGCAGTGCTATGGCGCGAGTTTTATTGTTGGTGACGTCAGAACGTTACCGAGAGACAGACCTGGACTATTATATTAGTAATAAAGCAGCAACCATTTGTGTCTATCTGTCACAAGAACTCCTCCTAAGCGGTGAATAGCAGCGATATGAAATGTGCGCATGGCATTCTGGGTCCGTTTCTAGGTCAATTAGGCTATTTTAAATTAATAATTTCTTGAAAATATTTAATTAACTCCTGAATTTCAGAAATTAAATGAGTCAATAAACTGATAATTAATCTCTGAAAAATATTAAAATAGTGTATTTTCATCGAGAATACGCAAGTGTTCAAAATTTGAAAGATCTGGTACTTTAGAAAGTGAGTGAAAAATAGATTTTTTAAAAATTCATGTTTACAAACATGCTGAAGAACGAGAATGAAAGTATGTAAATATGAGTTTATAAACGCGGAGTTTACGGTACCCACCTGTTTCTCGCCAATTTTTCTTGGCGCAATTTCATGTGCCTTCGCGAAATACGGTTTTGGATGTGAAGTGCGCTTTTTATTGCTCTCTTGCGCATGCGTCAGCCGAAAACGAGAGATTGAGCACGCAGTGCCTACGGTATTTCAAGTGTGTACCGGGCAATTTTTTTTAACCTAAAAAATATCAGCGGCTTCACTTTCAGCATAGCAGGAATCTATTAGCTTCGCTTTTTTATTGAATGTTAGGAATCTAAGTTTTTAAAAAAAAAATCCGAAAACTAGAATTTCCGCACGAAAAGCCTGCGTCATTTCAAGCCTGTACCGGGAAAATTTCTTATCTTAAAAAATATCAGCGGCTTCGCTTTTAGCATAGCGGAATACACGTAGTTTCGCTTATTCGTTGAGAAACGAAATATACAGAATAACATACACGGTACTGAACCGATATTCAATCCGAAGAATTCCAAACGAAGTTTTATTCAAATTCGAATTTATCGACCAATCACATCAAAGAGTTGAACAAAACAGTCCAATCGAAACGTGGCGCAACATAGCCTGATAAGCAAAACACCGATGAAAGATCAATATGTGCGCATGCGCGCTTGTCACTCGTTAAAAACATCGAAACGCATCCAAGCCAAATGTTCTCTCATCGCCGTTCTTGGCGGCAAAGAGTTGGCGATCCTAAGAGGAACGAAGTAAGTGGGTACGGTAAACTCCACATAAACCTATGAGTTAAGTTATTAAAAATGGTACTGAATGTAAGCAATTACAGACAGCTTTCCAGATGCGTGCATCTCGACCCAAAACTGTGAGTGTTAGATATTCTCAATGAAATATTACTGTCACGTCCGTTCTGTTGATGTGATTTATACTCAATACTCTAAAATAAACTTTTCATCAGTTCTATGAAGGAAATAATCTCCACATTACCTACACCAAAATGTCGTTTTCATTATATAACCAGCGTGCGTGGCCTCCCCTAAACTTTCTCGTCTACTTTCCAGACATTTGTCATTTCCCTTCCCCCTGCGTTGATAAAAAGTTCGAACCAACTGTAATCCAGAATGCAATGACTATCAGAAGGTTTTTCATTGTAGATTATAGTGATAGTAAAATATTAAGGTGAATATATATCAGATTCAAAAAGATGCGTATGCATTGAAACTTCATAATATATATTTTTTTTATCAAACTCTAGCAATGCGAGTTCCGCGTGCGGAGAAGAAAACAGGAGAATAGCTTGCGCATGTGCAGAGATTGCTTCCAGTACGCAAGTAAAACGAGACGCCCTAAATGTTTGCTTCCTTACAAAATCTCGCCGCCAGAATTGGGTTTTTGGCAAACTGCCAAATTTTCGGAGTGTCTCTTCTTTGCACAGGCATTTCTACCGCTACGCATGCGCATGGAGTTAAACAAGTATGCAATTATACAGACCGACAGACAGTCAGCCCGTTGACGGATTTGGCCCAAAATTTTATAAGAACCTATATTCATGACGATAAAACTGTGTACCAAATTTTATCCCTTTAGCTATTCAAGGTTTTGAGTTATAGTGTTCACATGACTTCGGACATACACACAGACAGACTTCCCGCTGACAGATTTTGTCCAAAATTTGATAGAAACCTATATATCATATTTAAAGACCACATACCAAATTTCAACCCCTTAGCTCCAATAGTTTTCGAGTTATCGTGTTCACAGACATACAGACACACGGACAGACATAATTCCAAAATTGTGTTTTTCGGTATCAGAGAGGTCTAAAACGTGGAGATTCGTCAAAATCTCGAGTTCGAATTTTTTGACGATTGCAATACTTTCTCTTTGATATGCGTATACCAGAAAGTAAAAAGGCGAAACGTGAAACAAACTTAATTATAGAATAACATTTTCTACTCACGACAACGTTGCCAATCCAGAAACATTAACTTTCGCAAAACATGGATGATATAAAAGAAAATAGAAGTCAAATTAAAAACGTAAAGTATTAAAAATATATGTAGCTGCAGTGTAATTAAAGATTATTTAGAGTTAAAAAAATTAAACAGAAATATATTGACATCATAATACTGTTCAATGAGATATAACATTTTAGATTTTTACACTATTTGATTTTACGTGTTCTTATGTATTCGACCAGTTTTTTGGCCCCGTGTTTGATTTATTTTTATCTTAAGAGTTGCATTTTTTTAAAATCTCAAGTGTGTATTTACGTTTTTAAACTTTTAAACTCCTGGTGTGTTTTTTATTAGACTCGGTGTTTGCGTGTTTTGACTTTTTGACCGTTACTTTTTGGAAATGAACTTTAAATTTAAAAAAATACGGCTTTTGGTGTCATAGTGTGTCTTAAAGTTTTGCGATTATGTGTTTTCGTTTTTAATTATATATACGTTTGCATAAGCTTTATGATTTTATGTATTCTCTGTGGTCTACTTTTTGCTTTCTTAGGCATATATATATTTTTTAATTTTTTATTTACTCATTGTGACTTTTGTTCTTTGTGTGTTTGTCAGCACTCTGTAAATGGAGTTTTCTCTGTAGTGTGCTTTTCTTTAAAATAAATAAGTAAATAACTTTTGGGAAAACTCCTCATTTCTAATTAGACAAGCACAACGTTGATTATGGCGCTGTTTCCAATCCTCTGCAAATTGTATTCGAACCAATATCTTCTCTTTGCTGGTAAAACCATCGAATCAGATTCATTAACCATGTATTAAGTTCGAAAGCCTCCCTTCGTCAAAGCATTAGCGAACTAAAGTGGTCGGACTCTCGAATCGAATGATGACAGGACGAAGCAATCAGCCTAATGCACATTAGCTCATCGCTTAATGCCCCTTCCGCTGGAAAAGCTCTCAGGACATCGCGGAAGAAGAGACCTTATTGACAACACTGTTTTGACGTTTAATTAACACTAGTTGTCGCACCTCTGTCACCATTCAGCGAAGTTTGGAAAGTTCACTTCCCCAAAGTTTCTGAAAGCTAAGTGAAGTGCCGATGAGTAGCTGAATATCAGTCATGAATAATAAGACTATTTTGCAGAAAAAAGGAATAGGGACCTCTAGTCCGAAATATTTTAGCATGGTAATGTTTAATGCTTAATTAATTTGTCTTGACTTATTGTGGATTGATTCCATCAGCCGTTGCATTCAGTGAACAACAATTTTTAAATCACACAACATATTCGTCACGCATCAGCGTCAGGTAGTTACCACTTATAATAATGCGATAATAATAATTGTTAATTTTTGGCAATTTTAACCCTTCAACCGGCTGGAACGTAAAAAGTCGCTCTCTGATGACTATTCTAAAACCGGCTCCGTCGCAGAAAGTCGTTCTCCGATTATTACTCTTAAACCGGCTCCGGCGTATAGAAAGTTGCTCTCTGTTTATTATCAGAAAACCGGCTCCGAAACATTTGCGTTCACCATTTAGCTGCAGAGAGGCCGTTTGCAAAGCATTCAGCTGAAATATTTTTGCCGTTCAAAGGGTTAAAAATAACAATCTTAATAAATAAGTAAATAATTTAAATAAAAAACAATTCGCAGCACTAAATACAACGAATGTATAATTAAACTTCAGAATAAACAGTACATTTCAGCAATTTAAAGTTTTCTTAAAGTGAATTTTTTATTGTAACGGATCGTTCAGCAGTAAAGTTCTGAAAACAATTGAGGGCTTCAAAAAATTGTTCACTGCCCATCACTTATGATACAAGGTAAGGTCGAATTTCACTAAAAAATCGGGAATGAAAACCTTTTAAATTTTTACTTTCTCGTATACGAAGTATACAAAGAGAAAGTATTGTAATCGTTAAAAAATTCGAACTCGAGATTTTGACGAATCTCCACGTTTTAGACCTCCCTGAGTCCGAAAAACACAATTTTGGAATTATGTCTGTCTGTGTGTCTGTATGTCTGTGAGCACAATAACTCGTAGGTAAAGAATCGAATTCGAAAAGCTGCGTACCAACTAAAACGCATCTATCACACACTGCTAGGTTCCACTCTTACCGGCTAATGGACAAAGTGACGTAATTCGCTCAATAGCTTCCGCGTGCACAATGATTGCTACCAGTACGCATACGCATGGAGAATCTAATTTGAAAAAATATTTATGCAATTTGAACGCCTCTTTTTAACCAATTGACACAAAAATTGGACAAAAATCTATCATTAAGGTAAGAAGGCCACGTACGAAATTTCATTTATCTAAGTAGTTTTGTTAAAAAATTATTTGGGTTAGAAATATGCGATTTTACAGACCGACAGGCAATCAACCCTTCGACGGATTTGGTCCAAAATTTGATACGGACCTACATTCATGATAAATTGTGTACCAAATTTTATCCATCTATCTATTCATGTGTTTTTGAGTTATAGCGTTCACATGAACGCGAACAGAGAGAGAGACTTGCTGTGGACGGATTTTGTCCAAAATTTGGCAGAAATCTACAAATTTTGTGTCAAGATCACATACTAAATGTCACCCCTATATCTCTAATATCTTTCGAGTTATCGTGTTCACAGAGAGACAGACACAATTCCAAACTTGTGTTTTTTACTTTCTCGTATACGAAGTATACAAAGAGAAAGTATTGTAATCGTCAAAAAATTCGAACTCGAGATTTTGACGAATTTCCACGTTTTAGACCTCCCTGAGTCCGAAAAGCACAATTTTGGAATTATGTCTGTCTGTGTGTCTGTGAACACGATAATCGAAAACTATTAAAGCTACGGGGATGAAATTTGGTATGTGAACTTGACACATAATTTGTAGGTTTCTATGAAATTTTGGACACAATCCGTCCTCGGGAAGTCTGTCTGTCTGTCTGTCCACGGTCATGTGAACACTATAACTCAAAAACTTGAATAGCTAGATGAATAAAAGTTGGTACACAGTTTTATCATCATGAATGTAGGTCCGTATAAAATTTTGGGCCAAATCCTTCAAAGGGTTAACTGTCTGTCGGTCTGTATAATCGCATACTTGTGAAAATTATATCTCCTAAACCATTTGGCTTAGATAAATAAAAATTGGTATGACGTTTGCTAATATTAAGATAAATAAAAATTGGTATGACGTTTGCTAATATTAAGATAAATAAAAATTGATATGACGTTTGCTAATATTAAGATAAATAAAAATTGGTATGACGTTTGCTAATATTAATTATAGATCTGTGCTCAAATTTCGTTTCAATCCATTGAGAAAAAGATGTTCAAATTGCATGTTTTATTCAAAATGCACATTGCAACTGTGTGTTGGCTATCGTTTCGCTTATTTTACTCAAGTTAGTATAGTTGGCTTTTGATCTTGGCGGTCTACGAAGTATTGTAGCTTCGGATGCGCTTCGGAAATTTTGGCAACCCCCTGAACCCGAAACTTCGTTCTGACATTTTCCAGATGGAAGGTATGGTGTAATCTTGCATGATATTTGAGTAAGATTTCGTTCCAAAAACTTTATATAAAGTTGTGGTACCTCAGCGCGTTTAAAAATTGAGAGCTAACGCAATTTGTTTAATTATCATTTTCCTTTCACACATAATCATAAAAATGGGCGCTGGTCATTTTAAAATTATAATGACTCAGAGTTTAGGAAGCAAACTGGACAAATAGTATACGTGACGTATGCCAACCCTAGTTAGAGGGAAAATGATAACATTTTTGGGAAGTATACGAGAAAGTTTAGGGGAGACCACTCCCGCTGGTTGGACTCACGGAGATCTAAAACGTGGAGATTCGTCAGAATCTCGAGTTCGAATTTTTTGACATCTACAGTACTTTCTCTTTGTATACTTCGTATACGAGAAAGTAAAAAATAATAATAACCTCCACCCACAAGAGTCACAGTTCAGGAACAACCAGGTAAGATCTTCATTCTAATCCCTGAATCCTTGTCGAGTATGTGTTAGATCTGTAAAGAGAAATATTGTTACAAAACTCTTTTGTGGGTGTACGTGAATGCAGCCCAATAAGCAAAATGAAAAAATAAAGCTCTTTATTTTACAAATATTCTAGGAATAGGATCCAAGCACAAATATTAAAACAGCACTTGTAAAAATCTTCAACATAGATCACCAATAAGTCTCAGACACAGCACTTTTAATAGCACTCAAAGGTTTCTTATTAGCTCACCAGCTTGCTTGCTGATCAAACTCCGACTGACTATTGGTTTGAGGACTTGCTTTTATGCTTTTTCAACGGGAAGTGACGTCATTACATAGGAAGTGATGTAATCTCTAGAAGGTTCATGACATTACTGGCTCCCAGTAGAGATAGGTCTACAGTTCAGGATTTTTCTAGAAGATTCCTTTTGTCGCCAACTTTGTTACCAAGTTGCCAAATCTGTAGCCAAGATTAGCATATCAGGGAAACAACTTTACAGCTTAGTAACAATATAAAGATAAAAATATATTCCTGATATGGTAATATCCATCTACAAAGAGGTCACGATTTTACAATATTTAAAGCACATACTGGCATAATGTCTTAGCATTCACTTTTACGATAATAAATTACATGACAGCATTAAGTGGACTTAGCACTTTCTACAACTTGCAGATATGATCAGACCCTTGTTGTCGTTGGTTCGTCATTACGGGATTAATGACTAACTTGATGTATGGATAAAATAATCTGGATGAACAATATTCTCATTACATCAGTAAAGATTTCCAGAGTGCATCGGTTAAAAGAGCATTAATTCCCATCATTATAATTTTGTCTCCGGACATGTTGAGAATCGTCGTTAAGTAATCGTCTCTTAGCAGATTAAACGATTCGTAGTTTATTTTGATGTATGACGTCAGTAACGATGTGATTTATCGGCATAAAAGAAACGCGCGATGCATCTAAAAGCTTGTATTCAGGTCTCGGTCGCTGAAGTTTGAGGCCCAAACACAAATATAAAATGAAGTCTCGCAATAAATATAAAAGTTTTTTTTTTATCGTTTGGTGAGTGTTAGTTTTCAATGAAGAAGAAAACTTCAGGATACCAATGTGTGGATCACCCTCCTGACGAAGAAATTATTTATTATGCTTACACTAAGTAAACAAATCTTGCAAAGTCTTTGAAATTCGTTCCGTGTTAATCAAGTTGGAATATTCCAAATGATTTTACAGCACATAATTTTCCTTGCTGAAATCAATTGTTATAATAACTTGGGATTTCTATTTAAGGTTTACAATTATAATTTCTTCTTCTCTGTCTAAGTGTCATCTTGTGGTCTAGGAAGCACATGAAATAAATTCTTCTAGATTTTATAATCTTATAACAGTTTCTAAGTGTAATATTAAAATAAATACACATGTAGGGGAAATTATTTTAGTATTTGCCTTTAACAAAAATTTAATGATACAATATTTTTAATTATTTATCATTAATTTTCCTTCAATTTCCTCTTTTTTTCTTGCGACGACTTACCAAGAAATGCAACTTGTTACCGAGCATGTGCAGTAGAAGAAAGTCGCGACTGAGCTAAATTGCCGTTCTTTAAGAAGTTTCTCCCATCTCAGCACAAAAATATAACGTTTCTTTCTGTATATTCCTTGAAGACCGTATCTTCTAAAAGGAAAATTACGTTAGATTGTTCTTGGATTAAAATATTACGTGCAAAATTTTATGAATTTATACACTGAAATTTGGGGTTGTTGCTTATACATGAGCCCGTGGAAAATAGGATCCATTTATGCAGTATTTACAAGAAACA
>BGPR01031513.1:0-18008 GCA_013235015.1 Araneus ventricosus | reverse complement strand
ATACGTTGATAAACTCTTATTTCCTAAGAGAATTAAGAAACTATTCCGGAAAAGTAATACTTCGAACCAGTACGAATCCGGATAAAATAAATTATTCAGGATTCTAATTTATCCATTCCTTCCATTCCAAGGCAGAAATTGATTGATCCCGGAAAACTTTCCTTGTCTTCGCCGTTCCTGAAATCTACTTTACTTAATAGATAAAAGTTTTCAAATTACACGAACTTCATTAAACTACTAGCCCGAAGTCCATTCTTCGTAGGTTTTTAACATATTTCATAAATCCTTAGGTAATTTTGGGTATAAAAAGTTTAATAAGAGAAAATTCGTTTTCGGCTGCAATTAATTTACTTTGCTGATGAGTTGAAATTTTGGATAAATACAATTTTTAATAACTAACTGAAAAATGAAGATTTCATCTAACTGTTTTAATTATATCAAGACTTCATTTTAACTTTCTTTCGTGAAAGAAATTGTGGATAAATTTGAGACATATTAAAACTAAATAAAAGCTTCAAAATGTTGAAATTAATTTCTTTTCCTAATTTTTTAGTTTTAATTTTTTCTGTAAATAACTCGTGTTATTTTTAACTGTAAAGAATAAATATTATTTTATTTATGCTTTGAGAAAGTATTGAGTTAAATCAGCAATGAATGAAATTTTTTTATAAAATATTAAAACAGCAAACATTTCTGCAATTAAGAGTGCTAAGTAATAGTTCTCGCTTTCAGAAAATTTTAATTAAGGTTTAAAGAATTGTTGAGAATTGGATAGTCAATGCATAAACACATGAAGTGAATGCTGTTTTTTAAATCTATGACTAGTTTTCGTTTCAGTATATGAAAAGCAAATATTTTCTTTCTTAAAAACAGTTGACTTCTATATTTTGATTAATGTCGCCATTTTGAACAGCACTAAGTCCGAAGAAAATTAAGAATCACGTCGAAGAATTTGCCGGTATATGTGTGAGCACACAATAGATTAAAAATCAAATGACCTAGAAGGGTGAATTTGATTTGAGGCCTTTGCACCGCAGTGATATATTTGTATCAACGTCTTTCCAAATCTGCCAATAGGAACAGTTAATTTATCTAAGAAAGTAATTGATTTTTTTCTTTCCATAATAAAAATACTACAGGCAAACCCTTAACAAACTTTTATGCATGTGAATTGGCATTCACTTTGAATTAAAATATTACTTATATTTCTTAATTGACGTATTTTTACTTGAGCTTTGCCGCTCTATATAGTTAAACACATAATTGAACCACTGTACGAAGACATTGATGTTAAAATTATTTAGGTTCAATACATAAATACATAATTTTAAAATGTGACTACGAACATATGCTTGTACTTTTCCTTTTCAAAAACGTATTTTTACTTTTGCTTTAAATTTTTTATACTTGTAATCTCATCTAGAGATGAACATTTTAATTGTTATTATAAAAGACAACTCGTTGAAAGCAATATTTTGGTTATATTTATTGAATTATAGTAATATTCGTTATTATAAAAGTAAATGTTGTGTAAGAGACAATCTTATGTGTAAGTGTACAAAAGAGGCAATCGGAGATCGCTACAGAGATGATTATCTTTCCATATGAATGTTTCAAGTTAGAGATATTTCACCTTACTTAGAATTACTCCAAAAATTAAAAAAAAACCCTTTAATTAACTTAAAAATATTGCTGACAATTTTTAATTTTTGAAATAAAACAGCATTTAGGAAAAAATAAAATATTACTGTGAGTTTTTATTTATAATTATGAAACAATGTTTCAATGATCAAATCACCATATTTTCCAATCCATTTTATAAGCCATTTGCTGCATTCCAGTGTTAATGAATTCAAATAATCTTACTTTTATGCTAGAATTTATGTAGTTAATTAAAGAACTAAAATCTGTGTAAAAAAATTCTTGAAAATGCTGTAAATCTCATAAACATTTCGTTGCATTTAACTGCCTCCGCTACAAACTTTTTCATCACAAAACTTCTCTTACTTATCTTCTGGATTAGTAACACTCCTACTGGAAAAAACGGCTAAGTTGTTGTAAGAGCAATAAAAATTTATGTGATCCTAATAAGCCCTGAATAAAAATGTGTATGTCTTCGCTAATAAGGGATATATTTTTTGTCGAACGAATTATCACTCCTAGGAAAAGTAGTACACATAAGATTACGTTTGGTTATGTTCTAAATTTTTTACTTTGTGAGAAGAGGCCTCTTAAATTTCCTCTGCTAATTTTCTTCATTCAATAATGGTATTCCGTTCATGTTTTATGTTACTCTTTTGAAGTTCGTTCTCCAGCTTCTTATAGAAAATTTGCTTTTGAACTTTGTCCCTAATTTTTTTCATGCATGACTATTTTTTTCCCTACAATATTTCCTTTTAGTTTGGTTCAGATTTTAATGATGGACATTGCTGACTTCAAATTTTTAGTTTTAAATTCTGCTCCTTTTCAGGGGTTATTGTTTATTCGTGTTAGTCTATTTCTACTTAATTTATCTTTAATTATTCCTTACTTATTATTTCGCATACACATACAACTAATTAAGTTTCTTCCATATTTCCTTATTCTGTAATATTCTTTAGACAGGAATAAAATAGAGATCAAAAGTTAAATTGTGGAAGATTTTGTCTCGGCTTACACGTGAACTCTTGATTGTTAATTGAACGATACAAGCCATTTTTCTTGTCTCGCTCCATTAGTGGTATATTTTACAATAATGTGGCTATTTTTATTTATTTCAGAATTATTTATTATTTTATTTTCATTGAATTGCCTTATAAGTACGGATTTTGCTTCATTTTGTAAATTATCTTCTTGTCAATTTTTATTAGCTTTCTAAATTGTCTAAGTTAATTCTAAGGTAATTTATAGCATTTACGCAAGGAATTTTTATGCAGAGTGGAATAGCTATTTAGATCAAAGCTTTTAAATCGAACTGAGTGGCATGGGATATGATTCGGAAGTGTTATCAATTGAATTCTAATCCTTCAAAAACACTTGCCAGCTCAGAATATGAGAATTTCTCGCATGAGGAGATATTCTCCAAGTTGTCATAAAAGTAGCGATTCATAGTATGAATCAATGGTCGGGAATGTTGATTACGTAATTAAGTTTTGTAAAATGCAAACTAAGAAATGAATTTGTAGTTTTCAAGCTTGAGTTTTGCTTACTTCTATTATTAGCTATTTTTTAATTATATTCTTTACATTTTACATCGCTAAAGTCCTTTGAAGCATTCCATGACCAGGGAAGCTTTCGATAAATTTGAATAAATATCACTGTCTTTATTTGTCATGATCAGGGAAGATTTCAATAAGTTCGAATAAATATTGCTCTATTTATTTGCCTTTTTCACTTTAATGTTAATATTTATACATGTATTTTAAACACGTACTTGCACTTTTCTAAACTTAAACACAAGAGCTGTGAAAATAAGTCAGAACTGATAGAAATGTATTATTAACCAAAACCGTGGATAAAAGTCTTATAAAAAAGTGTATTGTGCTGAGTGCAAGGCAGATTAGTATAGAAGCAACGATGATGATTGGAACGTAAACTGAACACGAAGATTTCATTAAGCGGGAAAACAAAAATGACAATATTATGTTAAATGCTTAGAAGCATATATTACTGCCTTTGATAGCATGAAATAAATAATTATTTGTTTCTTGGGATATGCTTGGTAAGAAAACAAAAAGATAAAATTTGTTTCCCAAGGCATCCATGCAAGCTGGCATTTGCAGATCAATTGAAAAGGTTATTTGAAAATTATTCTTTTTCTATTATTAGCCCTTGTTCTCGTGCATTGGTGTTTTTCCTATCAGTAATCTTTACAAGAATATTAACGACCTAAAGTGTGATAGCGAAATGATAGCTGATGTTTATTTGGCAAATAACTTGGTGTAAATTTTTGATATAGCGTTTAAATTATAGAGTTTCAAAGAAAGTTCAATAGTGGCAATAGGATGGTGACATTTTGGACTCTAATGAAGTCATTCGAGTTTTCATAGAGATTGCTGTGGTTATATATTAGATTTACTCTTGTTAAAGTACTACTTCTGGAAGGTGTTGTTTGAGTTTAGCTGCCAATTATTTAATTATTAGCTTAATAAATGTGGTTTGGAAGCGAGTGCGATTGTGTTATAAAGCCAAAGGTGAATCCGGCTGATTAGAGGTAATATTTTGATTGTGTGGTTGCGTCGGTTTATTTGCATTTTTTTAGTGATATTGTATCCATATTTGTGGCATCATTGGCTTACATTTTACTAGAAACTTCGAGCGGATTTATTTGAAATACTTTTATAATTATAACGCTTTTGCTTACAGTTCAAGATTCCATAGATATCTTTTTTATTACCGATGATTTCTAAACAATTTATAACCGAGTAACAATATTTAAAATAAATAAAAACTGTTCAAAAGTTGTTTAAATCTAAAACATCCTTATAATAACAATTCCCAAAACAGCTTCTACACTTTCTCTAAAATGGAAAGTTGGTATTCTTTAGCTTAGCCCGGTTGAATGAATAAATCGAATTTAAAAGGTTTCTTTTCCTGGAAAAAGGAAATGCAAGAGGATTTTTGGAGTGAGCCTGCAGAAGTCAGCCGAGTGTGAAAGCCAGCGTAAACATCTGTCACAGGTGCATCTGACGTTCAGGAACAAACTGCCTCAAACCTCCAGATTTAGCCAGCATGTGTAAGAATTGGGAACAGGAAAAAAATTGTAACATTTTGGGAAATAAATAATGCCTATTGAAAGGATAAAAATATTCAGATTTTGAAATGTAAGTTCTTCCTGTGAAATGTGGTGTAGAAATGAATACATTTTAGAGTCTGCAGGCTCAAATAAGTTTTATCTTTCAAGTAGCATTTTAAAATATTCCCTTTCTCCTTTCTCATTTAAGGACTAAATATACAGTTTAGTTCAAAACAATATTTTAATCTGTTTTTAGATCTTTAAATAGATTTATGCCATAATTTCATTCACATTTCTGATTCTTGCTTCTTGAAAGTGGCTTAAATCTTCATATCTTTTATTCATGTCTTTCTGGACATTTTGATATTTCTCTTTTACTTTGGGCTTATGGACAAATTCTCGCTTTATATGTGCATATATTAATCAACTTTATAAATTTTATTTTCTATTCGAAAGATGTTGAATTTTTAAGGACAATCAATATACAATTTGCGATTTTAATTGAAAATTTTGTTACGAGTAACAAAGAATCTCCGGTGAAGTGGTATGCGATTACAGTTATATTGTTTAACAACGGATTCGGAAACCCTCCGCGCTTTTGCGCATGCGCCGGGCGGAGTTATTTTCATCAGAATAGGGGGAAAGTGAAGAATGGAAGGTTGATGTTTACATTTTACTGAGCGTGATCTAACCAAGAAATCCGGAAATGCGCTCATATGACTCATTGCCTGACGCCCCTTTCCGGTATAAAATCGTCCAAAAGTGGTAGTCTCGAAATTCGTTGCTGAACAGTATAACAAATTCGTTTTTTTACTACTTTGTATATGAAGTAAACAATGAGAAATCTCTGTAACCGTAGAAAAATTCAGCTAATAGTCATTGATGCATTTCCACGTTCTGAACCATTTTGAACTTGAAAAACAATATGTTTTGGAATTATTTCTGTCAGTCTGTCTATGAAAACGCTAACTCAAAAAGAGAACAAGCTAGCCGAATATTACTTAGCATGCGGTTGTAGATCATGCAAAATTGTATATCTCTATCAAATTTTTCGATTAAATTCATCAAAAGGACTGTCCGTCTTCGTGTAGGTGAACTCTATAATTCAAAAATGCATCGGTGAAACTTGACGTATTTTTTTTATCGAAGAAATTGTATATCTGTATCAAAAAGTGTATCAAATCTGCCAATGGCTGTATTGCTTGTCGGTATGTATTTTCACGTGTCTGGGAAAGCAATAATTCAAAAGCGCTATGAGATAAATAAAGTATGAGAGACAGATTTAGAAAATTCTCTAGATAAGAAATCTCAGTTTCTGCCGAATTTGGATACAATCGGTCAAGCAAAGAATACTACTGCTGGTTTAAAAAGAAAAATGGTTTTCATTCATGGGACAACTGAGAAATATTTTCTAAGACTTTATGTCATCAATTTGCAAACTTTTACAGAATGTTACTTACAAATATGATAATTTCCATTTAATAAGCTCGATTCCTATTTTGACATCCTACAGTTTTCATTTAACCCGTTCAAAGGCCCTTGGAAGCATACTTCCCATCAAGGTCATCAATTTTTAAATCCAATATTTAAAGTTGATGTAAATTCTCGGTAAATTTGTCGATGAAACAATAACCTAGATGTTCCTATTTCTTACTCAAACCATGAAGAAGTGTCTTGACTTGATAGTTAATTATTAATTAATTTAATTAATTAACAAAAAATTAATGTCATCCAATAAGCTAAATGAATTTCTTTTCTTAAATTAATCTCAATCCCAAAGGTTAAATGATTCTGTAGCTAATGCGTTTTTATAGTAGACAGTAGATGCAAGGTGGGATGAATGTGGTGGGTGTAGAAGTAATTCCAAGACAACCTCCTGGAATTTCTGGTGCGTTTTGATACCAAAATGAAGCTTAGCATTGTACTTTTATTGCTCTGTTCGTGCAAACTGAAATAAAAAAAAGCAGCTTAGTATTGAGCTTTTGATGTTCCATTCTCGCCAAAATGAATTAAAAAATAAATATTTAATTAGGATTCTATCCCCCTCCAAGCTAAGTCTAAACATCAGTTTCAAGAACATTTAAATAAGGATTTTTTAAAAAGCGCTTTTTTTTTTGTTTTCTGCTTGTAAATATGTATTTTTTTTATTTTTCCCTCATTTCCTGATGGGCTAGAGTTTAGAAGTTTCGCACATTCGTGTATTCTTGCTACCAATACATTTTCCTTACTTAATGTCAGTTAAATTATGTTTTAAGACATACGACTATCGCCACCTGGTGATAAATTTGAGAACAACTTCAAGATTCCATAAAATGTGTAATAATGATTTAGACTACGCGGTATATATTCGTGAAAATAAATTAGACATTTAGAGACTAAAAAGTAGAAAATAATAAAAAACAAGAATTTCCAACATTCCATACTTGTAACTGGTTTTATTAAATTTATTTTGGTTGTATGACAGAAATACATTTGCCTTGCAAAAATAATTCAGCACTATTCTATTCACTTCTGTGGATGCAATCACTACTTTTGAAAAAAGATATATAAAATGTGTCATCTAAAAACTGGAAGAACTTAAGCAGAAACCCAACAGAATGGATAGTAATTTGAAGTTCAGCCATAGAATTGGCGATGAAGATATTTTCTTTGAGTTTTTTTTTTCCGATTCAAAACTGCATTACACGCTTCTTCTTAAATGAGAGCGGAACTTCCTTCTTAAGATTTAATTTCTATTTAAAGGATGGTGTAAGAAAAATTATTTTTTAAAAATTATATATCAAGACAGGAGGGAGAAATATTAATTGCGATAAAAAATGCAAATATTTCTTCGCAAATGCTTTCTCCTTTATCGTTATTTTTTTCATCTATCGTTATTTCAGAAAATGCGATTTAAAAATGATAAAAAATGTCTTTGCGTAATGAACTAATGTTTAAGAACTGATAAAAATTCATGGAAATATTTAATTTAACGAAAAAAGAAAATGCTCATAATTATAAAATTACGAAAATTGGTACTTGACGGGAAACTTTTTAAAATTTCAGTTTATATTAAAAATGCATTCTTTTGTAAGTTAGAAAAATATCCAAGAACTTAAGTAATAAGGGTAAATAAATTTTCAGAAATATTTTTTTTTCATAGTGTAAGAAGAGAATGCATGTACTGAAAACCTTTTTCGTAATTAAATCCTTTTGATATCTATGAAATTATGTACGGAAAAAGTTTATTTTTTT
The DNA here is from genome assembly GCA_013235015.1 of Araneus ventricosus. Lineage (NCBI taxonomy): Eukaryota > Metazoa > Arthropoda > Arachnida > Araneae > Araneidae > Araneus > Araneus ventricosus. The sequence goes on along the minus strand of BGPR01031513.1, from coordinate 10,060 downwards.
TAATAGCTCTGTTTTTATCTTTCTGCTGGATCAAAGGAAAAGAATTTCCAAATGGAAAATTAAGTTGTTGCTTAAATTGCGAAAAAGAAATAGATAATTTTTTTATGAAAATGTTAGACTCAGGAACAGTTTTATTTTTAAGGATAAATTTTCTTTGTCACAGTCAGCATGTTTTTAAGCCTCATTACCGTTTCTTTGATAATAAATAATTTGATAATAAATTTTAATTTATAAAGTATTGAATGAGACGAAACTGAATGATGAATTTCAAGTTCTTAAGCAAGCATTAAAAATAAAAGAAATAATCTGAATCACCTTGTATAAACATTTAAGACTCTAAATCAGTAACAAGTCGTGTAAATTATTTTACTTGTTAGTTAAATATTAAAATATATTTATTAAAGTTTGAACAACATCTTGGATTATTAAATAATTATTTTCATTCGACATAGGTTTTAACTGTATATTCTGTACAGTAAAATAGTGTACAGTATCGTCTTTGGCAAAAACTGTCGTCAGAGTCAATGTTTTTAACGGCGTGAAAATATTACATACAATTAAAACATGAGCTCTCCCTTCAACCTTATTTGTCTTAAAATTTCAAGTGGGTAGAGCATTGCATATTTAATTAAATAAAAATTCCGTTTAATTGTATTTTCATAGTTTCGCCTTTACGTCGTTCGTTTTTACATGCAGAAAAAAATATTTGCAGAAAAAGAATTCAAATATAACACTAAAAATTCGAACAAATATTTGTTAATGAAGGAACAAGCAATTAAATTACTGATAAAAATTTATGAAATAATAACTAAAGTTTAGAATTTTGATTACTGCATCATCAAAGTAGATTTTGCCTATACATGTATTTTTTCTGCTTATTTAAAGTCAAATAAAATCTTGAAAAGACTAGCAGTTTCAGCTACGTATGCAAATGAAATTTTTTTCAAAATAAAAGAAAAATAACATTTAGCATATAATTTATTCCCTAAAAATTGTCCATTTTTGATTTTTTTTATATTTTTATGAATGTTTTTCACAATGAAAGAAAAATAACATTTAGCATATAATTTATTCTCTAAAAATTGTCCATTTTTTATTTTTTTTCTTGAGACAAAAAAGTAAGTGAAAATCATAAAAACATAGCTTATTTAATTATAAAATGAATAACTGTTCAATCATTTTAATGATTTTGAAAGTATTATATACCACACTTTTTAATCTCCTAAAAACAAATTTATTTGAAAAATCGTTAGGTCTTTTTTGTATGTAATTCAAAAAACCTTTACAGAACAAAAAATATGTTACTTTTGTTTTCTTAAAAAGTTACAGTATATATTTGAAATATTTTTCTGATTGGAAATTAAAATCTTCAGAATGATATATTAATTAATTAATTAGTTGAAAATTGGAGACATAAGAAAGATTACTCATAAAATTAAATCCTTAAACAGCGATCTATCAGTTAACTCGATAATTCATCATCATTATCGTTGTAATTAATGTAATTTAATGTATAATCGCATCCTTTTTAATTAATAAGTAATTATACTGATAGTTTGTCAAACGCAGGAAAAAATTAGAAATTATTATTCTTTATTAGGAGGGGTAACGAAGACATTGATCGTATTTTGACTCAAAAACTGAAATTGTTTTGAATTTAACTTTTCATTTTCTTGGGTTTTTTTCGAATAGAATAGTACTAAGAACTGTATTATTTTTTGGATAGTTGGAAAAAACGAAGAGCAAATTAATTTGAATGGCTGGATGATGAATATGAATGATAAAAAATGTTTAGAATTTTTCTACCAATCACTTTATTATCTTTGATAAATATTCCAATTAAAAAATTTCAAACATTAACAGATTCACTAACTACTTGAAGACAATATTTTTTCTATGCTTTGTAAATTATATATGAAATGCCTGCAAAAGTTTTTTGTTGTGATATGTCTGGCCGTTTTTTGCATTTTCCCAACATATCGGTAAACAAACATAATTTGTTAATTTACTAAATGAAAGAAAGCTTTATTTGGTCATATATCTATAGGATATTTATTTCATGCTTTCAACTTTTACTTAGAATTTCGAATATATATATATATATATATTCGAATATATATATATCAGTGAAGTATATATTTTTTCTACTTGCTAACATACAACAAAGGTGTAGCATACTTTCGTTCACATATTCAGCCAAAGCTGCAAGTGGTGTAAAACATGAACCATTCACTGTCTTCATAAAACTGCGCTCTGATTTCACTCTTATAAAAGACATATTATTATTAATTTTCTCTAAAAGATCGATAATTTTTACATCACACACACACACACACACACACACACACACACACACACACATACACATACACACACATATTTGTGTGTGTGTTACCTGCAGTGTTTGAAACGCCGGCATTCTATAGAATGCCGGGCGTTTTTAGGCAAAGTATGAAAAGAAGGTCAAGATAAGATCATTATTTCAAAAAAGTTCATAAATTAAAAATACAAATGTTATTTTGAAAAAATTATGAACGAGTGCCGTTAAAAAACTTTTATTCAAAATACTTAAAGAAAATGAAATTCGTACAAAACAAAATTTATGCCTTTCTTATGCCAAAACAAAATGAAATATGAACCTACATTTTGCATCAATATAGGAAATAATTTTTTAAAAATTGCACTTACTTTCGAAAGTATTAATTATATATCGAAAATATTAATATAAAGTATTAATTAGATATCGAAAGTATTAATTTACAAACGGAATAAAAATTGTACATCCAAACTTACAAAATTCAATTTTAAAACCAATACATTAAAATATTACAAATACCTACTAATTAATTAGTAACATATATTTTTATATTTACAATAAACATATAACAAAAACACTAAATTTCTTAAAAAAACGAATCGATAATGTTCTTCCTACTTTGCCGGTTTGTCATTTGGCATTCTATAGAATGTCTAGGAAATGTGTGAAATGTTAATCGGTTCATACATTGCCGGCCAGTTTTCGGCATTCTATAAAATGCCTAGGATTTCTATAGCATGCCGGCTTTCATACATTGGCGGTAACATATATATATATATATATTAATATCGAAAGTATTAATTTACATACGGAATAAAGATTGTACATCCAAACTTACAAAATTGAGTTTTAAAACCAATACATTAAAATATTACAAATCCCTACTAATTAATTAGTAATATATATTTTTATATTTACAATAAACAAATAACACAAACACTAAATGTGAAACAAAATTTTAAAACTTAATATGAAAACATACCAAATAAAATAATTAAAGATTATGAAAACATACTCATTAAATATTGCAAAACCCTAATGCAGTAAAACCTGTATAATACGGACTCTGTAAGGAACGGAATCCTGTCTTAAACGGAAAAAAATATTTAGTCCCATCGAAAATCCTTATATACTATTTAGCCCTGTCTAAAACGGAAAATTTTTTTAGTCCCTTTAGGTTCCGTTTAGTACAGGTTTTACTGTAGCAAACAAATCCAGAAGAAGTGAAAACACCTAAGAACTAATATTAAAAAAATATCACGGAATTAATTAGTTTTATTTTTCTTTTGAAACTAAGGAACCTTTACATGCTTTCGTGTTCTGAATGGAAGAACCTTTCTTGAAATGAACTCCAAAGGGTAATTGATGAATAGAAAAAAAGAACTGTTTTTAAGAATTCATAAAAACTAAAGATAATTTTTTAAGGATATTTTTACCCATTTAATGCAAAAACTTTTTTTAGATCTCTGGCTAGCTAAAAAAGCCATCTAAAAACAAATTTTGGAAGAAATAATTATTTAGCGTTTAACTGATCTTTCTTTGAATAATCTTTCCAACAATAAGCCAAATAACTCTTTCCCACTCAGTAATATGTGTTTTCGAAATTACCGTCAAAATGATAATTAAACGGCATATGATATTGATCAAAGCAAAGTGTCGAGAACATAGTCAGTTTGACGACGCAGGGTAAGAAATGAAAGAATATCTTGCTCATAAAAACGATTACATTCAGAACTAAAACTATTTATAACTTTTCATTTAGCAGTGAAAAATTTATCACCAAAGCTTAAATTTTCCCCTTTATAAAATAAAAATTGCTTATTTAATGGAAAATATAACTGCTATTTTAATCATTAATATATTATATTACTTTAAATATCATACAACCTATATGCGTGACATTTGTCATGCTGGATATATGGAAAAACATTTAATATTGACTTACTTCTTTCAAAAACGAAACATTATATAAAGAGTAGCAAATTGTTTTCAAAGCAACGCAATTCAAACGTTTTCAACGCATTGACTTTATATATATCAATCATTTTCTTTCGTCTTGAAATATTTTGATTCTTTCTCGATTTATTATGTCGAGTTTATTCTACTGAGAATTTCACACTTAATTTTCAAATTTATTGGCTTGTAACATTTTAATAGGGCAGAAAGAAAGACGCAACGAATAAGACAGAGTAGATTATGTCTCTCGCTACACTGTTAATCTTAGAAAAGAGAGAGCTGCATATCTAGACATTTTATTGTTTTTCCAGCATTCCAAATGTAATTAAAATGAATATTTTGAGTTTATCTCTGGTATTTTTCAAATTTTTATAGTTTTGTTTGGTAAGAAAACTTTGAGAAATTTTCAATGATAGAAGCCGCCTTCTTTCTTAGTTTAATGAAACAGATGAGAAGGTCATGGTTATTCAAACATAGTTAACCATCAAACGCTAAAGAATAACTTTCATTAAAAATCAAATAAGTAAACTTTGATAACATTTGTGAAAGACATTCTGTTGTCCTAAAAATGTAAATCTGGAAACATTTGTGTTGGCATTTACCCTCTTTATGTAAATTTTGAGTCAGATAAGGTAACAGAAAGGCTGGATGTGATGGGCAGATGACGGAAAGTTGGCTTCATCTTCGAAGTACAGCTGGTTCTATTCTCGATTTCATCGGAAACTTGCGCTAGACACGGTGCTTGATGTCTTGAGAAAGTAGAGGTCGAGATGTCTTCGGGGTGAGATCGTTTCAGCTTCGAAACTCTTTTTTACCAGATTCGCCATTTCCATGAGCACTGGATGCGTTAAATCCGTTCAGGGTCAAACGTAAACAGTTCTCTTTTTTCAAGAAATAAACAGTCATTTCCCCATCCAGGATGCATATATTTATTTCATTTAGAGCCAGAATTGATTTATTTCAGTAATATTCCTGAAAACATTTCCTTGGATGTTGTGCAATGTAATTAATTTAATCTATTCTAACAAAGCAGATTAATTAAAATTTAGAATGAATGCCCCCATACGATGTTAGGAGGTATCCTGTGACTTTTGACACTTCAGTGTAACTTGTATCACAGTAACTGCTTCACAAAGACTATGATAAATGATAACAAATAGTTTTGCATATGTGACCGAATAAACCTATTTTTAATTAAAATTGAGTCTAATTACTTTAAAACGTCAAAATATTTTTTATTTAACACCTGAAGGGCATTGAGGTTTTCTGAAGAAGTTAATTGCAATTTTAATTGAATACTCACCAAATAGCACTTATCCATGACTTCTTGGTTATCCTGATACATAGATAAAAATTAAAAGAAATTTAAACTATCGAGATTATGAGGAGATACCCTTTTTTCCAAAGATAATGCCGAAATTTGTTGCAATTTTACCTTGAACTATCACTGAATGAATTGTTAATACTCCTGCTTATGAAATGACACTCATTATTAATTTTTCAGCTTATTTAAACCAACTATATATCATCTAACTATGACTTAAATGGTGTCTTTTCCGTTTTGATATTTTATCTAGAAAAAAAAATCTTAAAATAGAGTAGGATTCAATTTATCAGACGATTTCCTTCATTTATCACCCAAGGGCTATACATTTTCCCCATATATACACTAGTGTAATTTTTCCAGAAGAGAACTAATGCATTAATTTTAAAAGTTGTTCAGGTAACTATTCATAACTTAGATAATTTCTTTCTTAAATCAGTAAATAAATGAAGTTCCTTAAATTTTCTGATTCCTTTTCTTAAAATTTGCACTCAAGTATGATTTATTCCAACAAAATTAATTGCATGATAAATATTTTTAGAAAGTTTAAATGCTATTCTTCCCTTTTTCACCTAGACTTTATGGATGCAAAGTTCGAAAAAAGAGAAAGCAAATTCCATCAACGACAATATTTTCTTTTGATACCTCCATCCTATACGCGGAATTCCAGACTGCATTCCTCACCTAAAAGAAGACATTTTTTGTTTGTTAGGACAGTTAATTAAAAAGTTAATGACTTTTTCCCTCTATGTAATTGCATTCTTGGAATAATGAAGAGCTAGCACGAACGAATTTTGCTTATGGTCAATTACGTTATCTAGTGTTGAGTTTTTTCGGAAAAAAATGAAAGATATTCGGAAAAATAGTTTTAATTTTAAATATAAAATTACATTGTCAAAGCTATGCTTAAAAACACTGTCTCTATTCTTTGATATAAGAATTTCTACTGCAATTAGGCGTTGAAACTTTTTCAAACAAAAGAATTTAGGAATGCATTAAATATTAGTCAATAAAAATTTGTCGTGAAATAAGAATAATGAAACACGAGTTATTTATTTAGGTTAAAATATTACATTTAAAATAGACTGCATACTGGTTGTAAATAATATTAAATATGTAATTTTGAATCGTTTTATGCTTTTAGAATCAAATATTTGTGTTTTAATTTGTTTTCTTAATTAATTAATTTATTTAGCATCTTCTGCTTAGCAAAATGCAATATTTTATCCTAAAATGTCAGCTTTAAGCTCATTGGCAGTAAAATGCGACCTTCTTTTATGTGTATTATTTTAAAACAGGAAACCATAAAAAAGACTTTTGTGTGATTCATTCTTTGGATAATTTCGGAAGAATATTAAGGAATTGTAAAATTATTCACAACCAAACAATAATATTGAATTTTAAATGGCTCAAGATAAATTGTGCGGTATTATTGTTCCTCCTGTTTAATTGCCCTTGTACAGCAGTTTGCGAGCTTTGATGTGCAAGATTTCTTGAGTTTAATTATTGCTTAACATACTATTTATAGTATTTTCGACAAGCATGTTGTCCCAAAATGTTTACGGAGACAAAACACAACAACTGTACAAAAAAACCCCTTCAAAGTAAACAGTGCAAATCCCATCTAACGTTTTTTAACCTTGTTTAAAAGTGAGAAATTTTTATTGCATTTTTTAAATATATTGTATATCTTCTAAACATGTGAATTAATTAAGGACCTTTAAAATTATTCATTCACTGAAGACACAATCTACGGACTTATTTAAACAATGAAAAGTATTCAGAACTAAAAACTATTTTATTTACATTTTTTTATTTTTGACTTCGAATTAACCCAAATAAATTCGAATTATAGACAGTATTTTAACATTATTAAAAGGAAATTCACGAGAATAGAGAAAAATTCGAATTAATTATGAATTTGAATTGTAGAGTGAGAGATATAAGTTTACAGCTGACTAAGAGAGCAGGTTTAAATCCTAAAGCATTGTGGTTTAAGACACACAATGAAACAAATATAATTTTTTTCAAATTTGCATGAATATGAGTTGAAATGTAAAATTACATTATTTCATATCCAGCGTTATAATCAAACGTTACAGCCTGGTATCATGTTTCATTTCATTTTATAATATCTGCAATACTCTGTATAAATCAAGAAATGAACTTCATGTATCATGAACTATGTAATCCATCATCCACATATATTTTTAATTAAAACCTAATAAACAAAAATACAAAATCGAGTGAAAATTATTAGAAGTCATAATTTGGCTGAGTTAGTATTATAATAAACTAGCCGCCGTCGGCAACTAGCTGTTCGAACTTAATATTAATAGCCTATTCGAAACTTGGCGAAATAAATTGCTCAATTGACGGTTGTAGAGGCTGAGCGACTCTGCCAAAGTTTAATTTTCGATTTCTCTCGAAAATAGAGGGTGGTGGGGGACAGGCGACCCTTGATGATATATATAGAGGTTATAAGCTTCCATATCAAATAACATTTATCGAAATCGGTCCAGTAGCTGAGGATAGGGACTGTCTCATGATTTTGCCAATTATTTTGTATACATAGATCATATAACTTAACACTTAAACGATAAAAAAATTAAATTTTACTTGTTAGTTGTATTTAGGATTTTTTCTTACGCAATGTGTATTCGCAAAATAAAAGACAATTAGTTTTATATGTTAAAATAGAGAAGGCAGTATTCGTAAAATAAGAGATAATTGTATATGGTAAAATGCAAAATATTTTAAGATAAACTTTTTACTTAATATACATTAACTATATAGACAGATTTAACAGCTAATGCGGAACAATATCCAGTATTCAAAGGTTGCACTCACATTTAATTACAGAGGAAGCCTGTAGCAGATATTTAAGCACAAAATGAAATTTAAAATCGTAAATACAAGTAATACAAGTAAGTTCATTATATTTTCAATGAGAAAGAATACAAGAACCTTTATTCTGCATCATGGCATATAAACATTCAGAGAGGCTTTCGACAATATTTAAATCTAAATGGATGGCTCGGAATATCTTCTATCTAGTGGATTAGTTTCAAATTGTACAGGATCTGAAATATAAGTTCTCTGCCAGGTCTATAGCATTTAATGAAGGTCAAAATTAATCCTTAACTCTCGGAAGCCGCTTGCGATATTTACTTCCACCAGATAAAGGCTAATGAAAGCGTAACGCTAATGGACCAGTAGGAAAGTTACGGAGAGAGTTACTCAATTATCGCTTTAATTAGAGATCCCTTGAATCACTTGAAAGGAAGTTCTAGTTTCGTTTCTATATTTCGAATGAAGCACGGAGTTTTCATTAAAACGATGGCTTGGATTTAGTAGATAAATCTGAAAGCAACAGTTAAACTTCAAAAAATATCGTTTGGGATAATTCGTAAATTGAAATTCGCATATTAATATAGGTCTAGGCTTACATATTTTACAAAAATAGTATTTGAAGTATATTAAACTGAATGTCTACAGATTTAAAATGCCTTTAATTTTTTTAACCAAGGCCGTTCTGTTTTGGGAGCGCCGTGGCTGTTCTACCAATTAAATTATAACAAAATAATTAGTTCTTTTGTTATTGAATTTTTATGAGGAAGTATACTTGAAATATTTAGTGTTAAGAATGAAATATTTAAAGAATATTACCAATTATTATTCTTTCCTGCAGGTTGCTATCAATATTACGCACAAGAATAATTTAATTTCTCATTTGAATGTAATTAATTATATATACGCTGGACAAATAATGTAGTGAGTAGTAATAATATATTGGGCAAAAAAGTCTGCAGACATTTCAAAAAATAATAATAAAAATTGAAAAATAATCGGATTATGAACCGGTTTGCGGAGCACATGGTTCACACATGGAGCACGTTCCGGTTTTCGCTCGCGGTAAGCGTCGTCAACATCGGTATGTCCGTTCTGGAACATCTTTGGATCACTTTGCGATAGCTCGACACGATATTGCATTTTCACCATACACTTCGTGCAACTGCCAATAAATCTTAGTAAAGTTACACCTTTTTGCCTACAAAAAATGATTCAGTCTGATTTGGATGCCACCTGCAGCTGTCGAGACATGGCCACGACTGATTAAAGCGCAAACTAAAACTGCAGCGGTCAAGCCGCTGCAAATAAATGTCTTCAATGATGCCTCAAAGTTTCAACTAAATATTACTTTACCAAGATTTCTTACAAAGGAGTGCGACTAACTTTTTTACTGACCTACGGATTCCTTTTTGCTTTCTCTGATTTCGATTTTTAACTAATCCTCATGATAACATTTTTATTATTACATCTACACGTCATGTTTATTATTACATCTACACGTCATGTTTATTATTACATCTACACGTCATGTTTATTATTACATCTACACGTCATGTTTATTATTCTACACGTCATGTTTATTATTACATCTACACGTCATGTTTATTATT
>BGPR01031512.1:0-18009 GCA_013235015.1 Araneus ventricosus | reverse complement strand
CGTATTATTGAAAGGTTAGTACGGTAATGCCTCACGACATTGATCGCCATCGAAAGAACCATCTTTGAGTTTTGCTAGATACATGTCTCTTAAATGGTGAAAAGAATGAAATAGTCGCTTTCCTTAAAAGTGACAGCATAAAAATTCAAGAAAACTTTGTACCTCGCAGAAAGCTTTAGTAGAGCATTTTAATGTCCCAGAATTGACATTTGGTTTAATGAAGTATATTAATATCCTGTTTTGAAGCAACACGAGGGCTATTTTGGGACGGACCTCGAATTTTGAACTGTGGTCAGGATTGGACCTAAGACGACATCTGAGATGGCACCCTCTTCAAACTTCCACGCCACACCAACGATAATTTAGTGTGCAACAGGGAATTGACATTGAGAGATTTAAAAGATCGGGGCATCGATTTCCTTTGTGTTTTTAAAATATAATTAACGGAAGTTATAGACGTGATTTGCATTTTGAAACAACTATTTACATTTTCAGTAGTATACATTTAGCATTAATTAACAAATATATACACTGTATTGATGTTTCACATTTAAGCTCCCCTTTGTGGTTTTTTTTCACTTATGCATGTTTTTTTTCTCTCATGCCTAATGCGATAAGGAGAGATCACTGTACAAGATATAAATTGAAGTAGTGATAAATATTCTCATTTTACCACATAAACATTAAAAAAACTGTATTTAAGCAACATTCGATGCAACCTTAAAAAATCCATGCACAGTTTTGTGTGGTAATACATTTCATTAAATCTGCAACAAAATTTAAAGAAAAATATTCATATTTGAGAGAAAGTAGTAGGAATTTAATAAATAGAATTTTTCTTTAAAAAAAAAAAAAAAAAAATTTAAATTTCAACTTAGCTAGATTAAATGAATTTTTCTGTCAAGATGAGGCTGATTTGGTTGTTGTTAAGTTTTAATAGTATGAAAAACTTTTTCATTAACACTTCAAATAAAAAAAAATGTTCAGAAGGTAATGTGGTCTCCAAATCTGAGGTTGTAGGTTAGATTACCTCCTGCTGTTGTGGTGGTGGAAGTTTGGTGAGTGGAGTATTTCTATTATCTGACCATTGTTTCTGCTTTCTATGAGGGCAAGTTTTATATAGCTTCAAAATTACAACTTCGACAGCCACTTTGCCGCATAAATAACTAAAATTAGAAAATGATTTTAAATTAATGGCCATGTTTGGTTAGCAAAGAACCTCTTCTACACTTCCAAAAAGTCATGTGGCTAAAATTATGTTTGCCCATTTCTCCTATAATAATTTCAGTTTAATAAACTAAAAAACTTGTGCCTTTGTCAAATAAAGTTTCTTTATATCTTTATCCTACATTAGAATTAGTTTTTCTATCATTAGTTTCTGTCAAGCTGCCCAATATAGTCTGGATATGTATACAAAATCTGTGGTTTGCAACATTGTTAAGGCTTAGGCAAAAGTTGTCAGTGGTCAGATTGATGAGATCATCAGTGTGGTACAGTGTTCTGTTCCTTGCTGCTAGTCACATTTCCTCATGAAAGTCTCTCCTAATCTACAGCTTATTAGTTAATCATGAGATCCAAAACCATCCTTTGATAAAATGGAAATAATGAAACATCCATTCTATGGTGACATACGTTAAAAAAATGAAGATGAACAATATAAGGGCCTAAAAAATGCCTGCAAACTTAAATAATTTGCTACATAAACAATTATTAACAAACATTAAAAAATTTCATAAATTAATTCAAATATAGAATCTTGTCTTTGTTCGAAGTATTTGAATTGTTGGCTGAGATCCAAACCATCCTTTTGATAAAATGGAAATAATGAAACATCCATCCTAGTGGTGTATACGTTAAAAATGAAGATGAACAATATATGGACCTAAAAAAAATGCCTGCAAACTTTAATAATTATTACACTAGTTGTGTGGGACCCGATAGTTGCACGGGCTATCTCGAATGCGTTATTCACTGCGGAAAGTATTAGAGGTAAAGTGATATATGTGCAATATCTTTCCTAAATAAATAAGAAGAAAAGAGCGGCTGAAACATTTGCGTCAAAATCGAAAACGTCAAAATCGACAATTTAAAAAAAATACAAAAAATTGTTATTTTGGTAAAAAAAAAAATTATACCTTGTATGGGCGAAAATGAATGGTCTATCTGTGTCTCAACCTTATTTCCCTCGCGTTTTATTACTTTAGTTCTGTCATACTAATTCTTCTTCTGGGTTAAGAAGCATTACTGCTAATTCCATATTTCTTTGTTCTTCTATTCTTCTGAATTTTCTCTCCACAGGCTTTTGAAGTATTACTGCTAATCGGTTTCTTTGTTCTTCTTGTCTCTTCTTGGTTTCTTCTGCTGGCTTACGTTGTCCCATTACTGCTAATCAATATTTCTTTTTTTGTCTGTCTGTTTCTTAGTTTACTCTCTTCTACTGCTATTATCATTAATAGGGCTATTTTTTGTTCTGTTCTTCTTGGCTCTTTCCTCTCCCCACACTGTCCCATTTACTACTAATAGTCTATTTCTTTGTTCTTCTGTTTCTTGGTTCTTTTTCTCCTGTCTAATGTTGAAGCATAGTCTGATAATCATTAGTTTCTTTTGTTCTTCTGTTTCTTCCGTTTTCTTGTCCTATTACGTTAGCTATAGTTAGACTGGTTATTTCTTTTGTTTGTTTCTTCCAGTTTTCTGTCCTAATTAATACAGTTATATAGTTGCAATCGAAGTGGCTTCTTTTCCTTCTCTTTCCAGTTTCAACAACTCTCCTTTCACGTTTTCTTACTTGTCTTCCATCTACTGGTATAGCATCCTGTAATTCTTTCTTTTCTCTTTAGGCATCGGAAAAGCAAGAATTGAATGAAAGCAAAAATAGTACTCCAAATATCACTTAAAATAGAAGCTTCCCTACCAAATATTTAAAACTTCATCAACCAATGAATAATGATTAAAATCAATGAACATAACAAATCTTATATCTTTCGTACATAACTTTACAGAAATACACCCCTTTAATTTCGCTAAAATGATTCTTTGTTGGACGTTGGCATCACGGATTAAAAAGAATTTATATATCTCTTTCAACATTTTTTTTATTTCTGTCAGCGTCACTTTTATTGTTGTTGTAACAATGTTCCTTAAAGTAAACGACTTCAACAATAAAATATATTTTGAATTGCGCTGCAACAATGAAAAGTATTATTATAAAGTATCCGGAAACAATGAAAAGCATTGTTGTCAGTTAGTTTTAATTAATATCTTTTTCTACTCAATTAAAATTTCTGAATATAAATGGCCGAAACGGCTTCCCCGGATATTCTCCATCTTTGGTACCTTCCGCGCGCTTCTCCGTTCGGCGGTCTGTGAGAAGATAGAGGACATACATACATTGCCACGTTTGTTTACCTTCTCGAATTTTAACAGAGTAGACCATTGCATGACCCGAGATGCACGGGCAATCTTGAATAATGATATTCCCGGGCGGAGAGAAGGAGATCACGTGAGGCCTTCTGATCCATATTATTTTTCATATGCCCGGCTCCGTTTTTCAACAAATATTGTCACTTACTTTCTCCAAGAAATGTAAATGTTCCTTCAAATCTAGTCTTTTATTACTAATTTTCATGCCCGCCTCCTGATTTTATTTTTTTTTATATATATTGTCGCTAACGTGAACGTTACGTTCCCCAAAACGTATTCCCTTTTCTTGTTCTTCCGTTTCTTCGGCTCCTTTCTGCATGGCCCTGAGTTGCACGGGCTAAATCGAATAATACCTGAGGTCACGACACATGCCTAATGTGTGTTGGTAATATTGCTGAAGTAAGCCAGGCTAGTGTTTTCACCTCCTGCTTCATCTGGGTGTAGATGAGAGGTCCTGTGATAAATCTGGCCATGAATTTGAAGCAATAGCTCCTTCCTCCCCTGTAGACGGTACACCTACAGCACCCATTGAAGCACTGGTACGACCTTATGTTATTTTGAAATGCACTGATAATTCACCGGAGCTTCTTTTCATCCATCAATCCTTTCATTCTCACTGGATAAACTGAAGCCCACCAATTATATTTCCATTATGACAACAATGAGTGTAAATTCCTCTGGTATTCTTTTCATCCCGGAAATACAACCCTCCGCATTTCAGACAGAGAGATTGTCAATTTCTCTCCACAGTTGTGTTCTTAGTTCAGAACAGTTCCATTTTCGCATAAAAAGTTTTGTATCTGATGCTGATTTTGTCCTTCAATAACATTCAAAACGGCGTTCTCTTTTGCATGTTGTACCATGGCTGGACAATCGGCTATTTCTTTGTTCGTCTGTTCCTTCGGCTCTTCTCCTACATGTTGTCCCATTACTGCTAATCGGCTATTTCTTTGTCTGGTCTGTTTCCTTCGGTTCTTCTTCTCTGGCCACGTTGTGCCATTATCGCTAATCGGCTTATTCTTTGTCTGTCTGTTTCTTCTATTCTTTCTCTCCTGGCCACGTTGTGCCATAACTGCCAATCGTCTATTTTGTTCTTCTGTTTCTTCTGGTTCTTCTCTCTCCTGCCCACGTTGTGCCATGTCTGATAGTCGGCTGCCTTTGTTCTGTTTCTTCCGTTTGTCCTGGCCACGTTGTTCCATAGCTTGGACAATCAGCGGCTTCTTCTTCTTCATAGTTTCAAATAACCTCCTTTCACGTTTTCTAATTGCCTCCTGGTTCACTGGCAGCATCCCCTGTAATTCCTCTTTTTTCTTTAGGCATCTGGAAAGGAGAATTGAATGTTAAAATAGGACCCTAAATATCAGCTTAAAATAGAAGCCTACAACATATTTAAACTTTATCAAATCAATGAATAATGATTAAAATCAATAACATAACTAATCTATATCTTTCGGCAATATTAACTTTACAGAAACAAAACACCACTTTTACCTCGTTAAAATGATTCTTTGTTGACGCTATATCACGGATAAAAGAGTTTATACATCTCAACAATACACTTTTATTTCTGTCACAGTCACTTTTATTGTTGTTGTAACAATGTTCCTTAAAAGTAAACGACTTCAACAATAAAATAAATTCCTTTGAATTGCGCTGTAGCAATGAAAAGTATTGTTATAGGCATCCCAACAATGAAAAGCATTGTTGCTGCTAGTTTTAATTAACATTCTTTTCACTAATTAAAATTCTCTGAAATTTAAATGGCCGAAATGGCTCCTGGATTATTCCCCATCTTTTGGTACTTTCCAGCGCTTCTCCGTCTGGCGGTTCGTGAGAGGAAGATAGAGGACATACATACACATACATACATTGGCCGTTTGTTTACTCTGAATTTAATACTAGAGTAGATAAAATGTTTTTAACGAACATCAAAATTTCTTAAGTAAATTAATTCAAATATAGAATCTTGTTGTTTGTCTGATGTATTTGAATTGTTGGCCGAGATCCAAAAAACCATCCTTTGATAAAATGGAAATAATGAAACATCCATCCTAGTGGTGGCATACGTGCTAAAATTGAAGATGAACAATATATGACCCAAAAAAAATGCCTGCAAACTTTAATAAGTATTATATAAACAATTTTAACGAACATCAAAATTTCAGCAAATTAATTCAAATATAGAATCTTGTTGTTTGTCTGATGTATTTGAATTGTTGGCTGATATCCAAAGCCATTGTTTTGATAAAATGGAAAAATGAAACATCCATCCTAGTGGTGGCATACGCTAAATTGAAGATGAACAATATATAGGACCCCTAAAAAATGCCTACAAACTTTTTTAATAATTATTACATAAACAATTTTTAACGAACATCAGCCTCATATAAATTAATTCAAATATAGAATCTTGTTGTTTGTCTGATGTATTTGAATTGTTGGCTGATATCCAAAGCCATTGTTTTGATAAAATGCAAAGTAATGAACATCCATCTTAGTGGTGGCATACGCTAAAATGAAGATGAACAATATCTGGGCTGAAAAAATGCCTGCAAACTTTTAATAATTATTACATAAATAATTTTTTTAACGAACATCAAAAAATTTCATAAATTAATACAAATATAGAATCTTGTCTTTGTCTGAAGTATTTGAATTGTTATTGATATCCAAAGCCATTCTTTTGATAAAATGAAATAATGAAACATCCATCCTAGTGGTGGTACATGCTAAAAATGAAGATGAATATATGGACCCAAAAAAAATGCCTGCAAACTTTTAATAAGTATTACATAAACACTTTTAACGAACATCAAATTTCATAAATTAATTCAAATATAGAATCTTGCTTGTTTGTCTGATGTATTTGAATTGTTGGCTGATATCCAAAGCCATTGTTTGATAAAAAATGGAAAAATGAAACATCCATCCTAGTGGTATACACAAGTTAAAATTGAAGATGAAATAATATATGGACCCTAAAAAAAAATGCCTAAACTTTTAATAATTATTATATAAAACAATTTTAACGAACATCAAAATTCTTGGCAGCCCAATTCAAATATAGAATCTTGTTGTTTGTCTGATGTATTTGAATTGTTGGTTGAGATCCAAAACCATCTTTGATAAAAATGGAAATAATGAAACATCCATCTTAGTGGTGGCATATTACAAAATGAAGATGAACACATATGGACCCAAAAAAATGCCTGCAAACTTTTAATAATTATTACATAAACAATTTTAACGAACATAAAAAAATTTTCATAAATTAATTCAAATATAGAATCTTGTTGTTTGTCTGATGTATTTGAATTGTTGGCTGATATCCAAAGCCATTGTTTTGATAAAAATGGAAGTAATGAAACATCTATCTTAGTGGGTGGCATACGTTAAAATGAAGATGAACAATATCTGGGCTGGAAAAAATGCCTGCAAACTTTAATAATTATTACATAAACAATTTTAACGAACATCAAAATTACTAACAAATTAATTCAAATATAGAATCTTGTTGTTTGTCTGATGTATTTGAATTGTTATTGAGATCCAAAACCATCCTTTGATAAAATGGAAATAAATGAAACATCCATCCTAGTGGTGGCATACGTTAAAAATGAAGATGAACAATATATGGACCCAAAAAAATGCCTGCAAACTTTTAATAATTATTACATAAACAATTTTTAACGAACATAAAAATTTCATAAATTAATTCAAATATAGAATCTTGTTGTTTGTTCGATGTATTTGAATTGTTGGCTGATATCCAAAGCCATTGTTTTGATAAAAATGGAAGTAATGAAACATCCATCTTAGTGGTGGCATACGTTAAAAATGAAGATGAACAATATCTGGGCTGAAAAAAATGCCTGCAAACTTTTAATAATTATTACATAAACAATTTTTAACGAACATCAAAATTTCATAAATTAATACAAATATAGAATCTTGTCTTTTGTTCGAAGTATTTGAATTGTTGGCTGATATCCAAAGCCATTCTTTTGATAAAAATGGAAATAATGAAACATCCATCCTAGTGGTGGCATACGTTAAAAATGAAGATGAACAATATATGGACCCAAAAAAATGCCTGCAAACTTTTAATAATTATTACATAAACAATTTTTAACGAACATCAAAATTTCATAAATTAATACAAATATAGAATCTTGTCTTTTGTTCGAAGTATTTGAATTGTTGACTGATATCCAAAGCCATTGTTTTGATAAAAATGGAAATAATGAAAAAGCTATCTTAGTGGTAGCATACGTTAAAAATGAAGATGAACAATATCTGGGCTCAAAAAAGTGCCTGCAAACTTTTAATAATTATTAAATAAACAATTATTAACATACATCAAAATTTCATAAATTAATACAAATATAGAATCTTTTTTTTGTTCGAAGTATTTGAATTGTTGGCTGCTTTTGACTTGAGACTACATGATGTCGATTATGAAATTCAGATATTTCTAATTGCATCAATTGGTGTTTGGGTGCATTCCCTTCCCATTGCTGCTCTCAATTCATTGATCGTAGCTAGTCTGGAGCTATAAGTATTAGTTTTCAGGTGCCCCTCAAAAAGAAATCCAATGAGATGAGGTCTGGTGAGTGTAGGTGGAACTCGGTATTTTTGCCGTTGGTTTACCAGAATTCCATCAAGATTGGTCTTGTCGCAGTGACAATTAATGTATTGATTAATCTGAGTTGTTAAACTCTGTTAGATATTAATTGTTTATGTAAATTATATTCTGACTTTGCAAAATGCATATAAGCCTTATGACTAATATTTTCTTGTACTGTTAATGGGAAATTGAAGGAGCTTTAATTCAGTTCATGGGGAAAAAAGACATGGAAATATATTAACAGT
Organism: Araneus ventricosus; assembly: GCA_013235015.1. NCBI lineage: Eukaryota > Metazoa > Arthropoda > Arachnida > Araneae > Araneidae > Araneus > Araneus ventricosus. The sequence goes on along the minus strand of BGPR01031512.1, from coordinate 9,717 downwards.
ACATTGCTAAAAATAAGAATTTTTGAGTAATTGCAAAGCTGTTGAAAACAGTAAAATACAATATACGTACAAAATGTCTTTATAATTTCAAAATACAATACAACCTCGGTTAAATGAACTAAAAGGGGGTGATGCCGTTTTGGATAATGGTTTCCTCATTTAAGCTATGGACATCTATTTTTATTTTGTAACTAATTCAGTAGGTAGTTCTGTAATGTTTTGAATACAAAGCGAATTCAAAGTCTCTTTATAGGCTACACTCATGTTCTTTATTTAAGGTCTTGCGCAATATTCTCACTAGCGAGTTCAGGCTCAATGCTTCTAACAGGCATTACTAATATAATAGCCCTGTTCTGTCTCTCACTGATCCGGTAACGCTCTGACGTCATCAACAATAAAATTCGTGCCATAGCACTGCGAGACATTAAACATCATTATTTCATTGCTGGAGCACCTAAATTTCAGTAATTTTAAATTTAAAAAAGTAATTGTCATCCTAATTTTAAATTTAATATCTAAAATAGTGAAATAAAATTTGCTATCGATTAATATAAATTGATCTCGCTATGATGAATAGTTCCCGAGAAAGTTTAAATTATATTAATCATTGATCTAAGATTAATTAAATTATATTAATTTAAATTATATTAAATTGATCTCGCTATGATGAATAGTTCCCGAGAAAGTTTAAATTATATTAATCATATATTTCAAATTAATTTCCGTTTTTTAATAGAAAGTAGTAAATCACGTCAGTGGTATATTTTGCGCGTGATATAGTTTGGACGCCACGATGCATTTGATTATTTATTGCAATCTTGATGATATAATTTGATAATACTTTTTGGCAACGTTTGACAAGAAGAGAAGTGCTTTGTTTTGATTAGAATTTCGAAAAAGAATTCCTTTAAAAATTTAACTTTTGACTTACGTTTGACAAGCTGAGAATTTCTTGGTTATTGAATTATTATGTACATATTTTGCATATAATTTGTACATATCTATTTAAACACGTCAGATTTGATGGGAAATCTCTCGAATGAAGAGGCAATTTGCACCCGTCATACCATGACGGGTGATTTTCTAGTAGGTAAATAATATCGCAATTAATATTATTAATTCCCCTTAATTTTAATTTTTGCGTTCTAAAATCAATCCCTGACCTTCATGGGAAGGCTTACAAGAAAAAAGTGGGGGTATCATTGCAAAAAAAGTCTCACCTTCGTGATTATTTCTGTGCAGTACAGTACGTGTTATTTTGAATTGCAATTGCAGAGGCATTTGGGATAATCCGGGTTTCAGTTTACCTGAGTTCGGTTTACCGGGGTTTTATTGTATTACTAAAAAGGCAATCTATGAGATATGTTAAGTAAATCTGTCCTATCTATGAGATATGTTAAGTAAATCTGTCCTATCTATGAGATATGAGGCCGTCCATAAATGATGTCACGCTTGGAGGGGGAGGGGGTTCGTGAAATTGTGACAGTTTGTGACAAGGGGGAGGGAGGGGGTAACAAGAAGTGTGACATCACACATTTTAGTTAAAATAAAAACGTTTAAAATCAGCAGATTAAATTTTAAAGTTATTTTGAAATTACTAGAATTTGAGGGTATTTTTTTAATCCGGACTAAAACGACTTTCCTGTGATTTTTTTCCCACTTATATTCCTTCCTTTTCGAAAAAGGCATTCAGGGTAGGTTCTGAGAATATAGTAGCAGCAGAAATTTTTCACCATTAGAATAAAACCTCCCCCTGTCACACCCTTGAAATGTCCAACAAAAGATACGTCGCCCCACCTGGGTAAGTGGAAGAACTGGCAGTGGCACAAACAGGTTGATCTTATTGAGGCGTTTTTTTAAATTCAATCTGTTTAATTTTTTGTTCATAAAGTAAGGATAAGATTTATAGCAAAATATTGTTACAAAGCTATAAATTTGTTTCCCTGAGATGCTAATATTGGCGACAAACTTGGCGACTTGGCGATAAATTTGGCGACCTTGGCGACAAATTTTCGACCATTTTGGCGACTTGGCGACAAAGTTGGCGACAAGTGGAATTCTCTAGAAGGACCTCGAACTTTCAACATATTTCTACTGATTTCGTGTACTTTCTAGAGATTATGTCACTTCCTGTGTAATGAAGTCACTTCCTGTTGAAAAGTATAAAAGGCAAGCTCTCAAGCCAAGAAGAGTTAGTTGGAATTTGACCTGCAAGCAAGCTGGGGAGTTAACAAGAAACCTTTGAGCATTGTGTTGAGATTTATTGGTAGTCTCTGTTGTGAATTTTTACTAGTGCTGTGTTAATACTTGTGCTACGTTTCTTTGTTTGGAAATATTTGTAAAATAAAGAGCTTTATTTTTGTAATCCTGCTTATTGGACTGCATTCACGTACACTCACAAGACGAATTTGTCACAATATATCAAATTCCAAAATACTACTGTTTTCAATTGCTCTTTTATATTAATATTTTATTACAATTGTATATTGATTAGGTTTTCTGTTGTAAACCTTAATCTTATTTCATACAAAATAAGTACACATATAATCATTATTATTATGCTCACAAATGTCATTAACACACATAAAGTTTAAAAATAAAATTGGAAATATGATCTATAACGTATTGCTTTGTTTCTGAACTGCAAGTATATGTTTATGTAATATAGCATAGCATGTGACAAGGGGGGAGGGGGTGTGATGAAGTGTGACACTTTGTGACAAAAGGGGGGTAAAAAATATTGAAAAAGAGTGTGACATAATTTATGGACGACCCCTATGTTAAGTAAATCTGTCCTATCTATGAGATATACTATATGCCCAAAAGTATCCGGACACTTTTAGACTTTCACATTTTTTAGAATTTCTCCGGAAAGGTTTAACTGACTACTTTTAAACTTCGACCATGTGAATAATAGACTTCAACTCATATTCAACATTGAAGATTCGGTCCTGAGGGCAATTAGGGGACCGTCTACAAACTGCTGAAGAAAAAAACTGTTTGGGCCCACCCCGCTTCGCAGAATACTGATAACAAAACGAAACTTTCAGAAATTGCTATGTATAATGTGCATAATATTTACAGGAATTTTCGTAAACTCAGCACAATTATTTCGGAAGATATAAAGGTTTTCTTAAAAAATCCCAAATATCTCCGCCTGTTTTTTGCTTATAACATGCAGAGTTTTATGTTAGATTATACGAAACTTACAGAAAAAATGACAATATGTTAGAGAAGCATTTTGTAAAAAATTGGAAAAATGTTTTTGAATATTACAGGAAATATGAGCATTTTTAGTAAATAATGTTTTACTGATCATGCGCGAAACATAGCATAATTTTTCTTTCACAACTTTAAAGCCAGATATATAGGGAAACTTATATAAAACATTCAGCTCAATATATTAGTGTTCAGAAAGATAGCGGCATTACAACGAGCAGAATTTTAGCTCCTGTCGAAGAGAAGCTAAAAGATGAGGGGTTGTACACAAATTGATATTTTTTAAACTTATATCTTTGACTAGCTATATTGAATTGTATAGTGGTTAGAATTTGCTGAATACCCATGAACACTTGTAATATTAGTAACGAATAAAAATATATATATTTGTGGAATTATTAAAATATTTTAAGAAAAATTAGATAAAAAATCGTTTGGCCATAAAAGAAATATATTTAAAAATATCGTTTGGCCGTAAACTTGTAACAATTTGTAACTTGTTAATAATCATGAAATAATTTAATTAAAGTAATAAAATTTTTGTTATTTATAGTGCCTAATCAGCTGGAATTTAAGTTATGCGCGTAATTGATAAGTGTTCATGGGTATTCAGCAAATTCTAACCACTATACAATTCAGTATAACTATTCAAAGATATAAGTGTAAAAAATATCAATTTGTGTACAACCCCTCATCTTTTAACTTCTCTTCGATAGGAGCTAAAATTCTTCTCGTTGTAATGACAATATCTTTCTGAATACTACTAATATTGAGTTGAGTTTTTTTATATATAAGTTGGCCTATATATCTGGCTTTAAAGATGTGGAATAAAAATTACGCTATGTTTTGCGCATGCGCAGTAAAACGTTATTTACTGAAAAAGCTCATATTTCCTCTAATATTCAAAAAATTTTTCCCAAATTTTTACAAGATGCTTTTCTAACATATTGTCATTTTTTCTGTAAGTGTCGTATAATATAACAGAAAACTCTGCATGTTATAAGCAAAAAACAGGCGGAGATATTTGGGATTTTTTAAGAAAACCTTTATATCTTCCCAGATATTTGTGCTGAGTTTACAAAAATTCCTGTAAATATTATGCACATTAAATATAATCTTTTATGAAATTTTCATCTTGTTATCAGTATTCTGTAAAGCGGGGTGGGCCAAAAACAGTTTTTGTCTTCATCAGTTTGTAGACGATCCCCTAATTGCCATCAGGACCGAATCTTCAATGTAAAATGTGAGTTACAGTCTATTCTTTAAATGGTCGAAGTTTAAAGGCAGTCAGTTAAACCGTTCCGGAGAAATTCTTAAAAATGTGAAAATCTGAAAGTGTCCGGATACTTTTGGACATACAGTGTATGTTAAGTAAATCTGTCCTATCTATGAGATATGTTAAGTAAATCTGTCCTATCTAAGATATATGTTAAGTAAATCTGTCCTATCTATGAGATATGTTAAGTAAATCTGTCCTATCTAAGAGATATGTTAAGTAAATCTGTCATATCTATGACATATGTTAAATAAATCTGTCCTATCTAAGAGATATGTTAAGTAAATCTGTCCTATCTATGAGATATGTTAAGTAAATCTGTCCTATCTAAGAGATATATTAAGTAAATCTGTCCTATCTATGAGATATGTTAAGTAAATTTGTCCTATGTACTCAGTCATTTTTGAAGTCCATGATCACATTGTATTTATGGATTTCGGGGCCTGAACGGGCCCCTAAGACTGTAGCCTATTTGCATTTTGCCAGTCCTTCCACCCTACTGTCTTTCCGCCACGAGAACTATTGCCACCAAATTGTCTAGTTTACGGCGGTCGCTATAGCAACTAGTTATGCTAGGGAAGATCCATTTTGAATAGGAGGAATCCAACGGAAGTCGGAGTTTTTATTTTTAGCGCCAGTTTGCGGCGGAACAGGTTTGAATGAACGTCTACCTACTATAAATGGATTCTTCCCACCATAACCTGTTTCTATAGCGACTGCCGTAAACTAGACAATTTGGCGGCGGACATACAGTATACTTATGCCACTGGAGTTGGGGTCTTATTATTGAAGTAAACACGGATTATGTCTTTGGTGATGGGATGTGGTATATTCTTGTTGTCAGACAATATATGCTTGTTTTATGTACTAACTCTCATTCATTTTGATTAATTCTATCTTTGTTACAATGTCGTAAAAAGTACTGTACAACATCCTTTTTATCAAAAGATATTTGTTCTTAATCGGGTATTTACAAAACACGAGTCTGAATTGATGTGTTAAATTTGTATTGATTATGGCAAGGCGAAATTTCAATGTACCTTTATAAAATGGAATCACATAGAAAACAAAGATCTGATGTCCCTTTCTGGAGGATCCTGAAAGGAACAGCAGATCAGGGGAAATTAAAAAAAAACATCACATCCAGAAAGGGACAGCAGCCCCTTTCTGGAGAATCCTGAAAAAGACAGCAGATCAGGGGAAATCCAGAAGCAGCAGATCCAGAAAGAGTCTGCTGTCCCTTTCTGGAGAATCCTGAAAAAGACAGCAAATCAGGGGAAATCCTGAAACAGCAGATCCAGAAAGGGTCTGTTGTCCCTTCCTGGAGTATCCTGAAACAGACAGCAGATCAGGGGAAATCCAGAAACAGCAGATCCAGAAAGGGTCTGCTGTCCCTTTCTGGAGGATTCTCCTCGTGGAGAATCTTATTCTTATCTAACCATCATACAAGTGGTCATATATTATGACAGAACTCCGCCCCATGCGTCTGTTGCTGATGCCATTACAGCAACTATACCAGTTGGATGGACATGAGACAGTATATATTTTGACAGGGGCCTGAAGCTATCTTGAATAATTAAAACTATCTATAAATTCACTTTTAGAAGAGAGTGAAACTGTAATATCTTCGTGGCAGAACGCATATAATACTTTTTATGCAAGAAAAAAAAATGGCAATGGTAAAATGTTATTTGAAATTTGTCGTCTGGTACATCTTGTAGCATCCTGTATATTTGCTTTGTCGAGTTGTCCCATCTTGCCAAGCCGAGTGACAAGTATGGTTAATGGTAACAAGATGGTAGCTCGTTACATTAGCTGCCAACTTTTTACTTGTCATTATATCGACAATGAGTGATTTGAAATGCTTTCGCAAAGCGAGTATCGAGGATTCTAGATTTCAAGGATCGTATAATACACTCCCCTCCAAAGGTTAAGGAACAATCCATTTTCTGGGCGTAACTTATATTAATGCATGAAATTTGGATGAATTATTTGTTGTACTATTTATCACGAACAAAATTTACAGCTTTAAGAATAAGGCATATCTTTACTGAACATAAGGTTCAATAAATGCCATCTTATTACTTGTCATTATATCGACAATGGGCGACTTGAAATGCTTTCGCAAAGCGGGTATCAAGGATTCTAGATTTCAAGCATTGTATAATACACTCCCCTCCAAAGGTTAAGGAACAATCCATTTTCTGGGCGTAACTTATATTAATGCATCAAATTTGGATGAATTATTTGATGTACTATTTATCATGAACAAAATTTACAACTTAAAGAATAAGGCATATCTTTACTGAACATGAGGTTGAATAAATGTTATTCAATGAGGGGTATATCCCCCTCTAACTGAAATTCTGTCTTTGCATTGTTTTTCCATGCTTAGATTAAGTTGTCTGTCATAGGAAGAAAAAACTATACCTAGAGCAAACCTTCAAGTTCATGTACAGTTATTTATAGGAAGAAAACTCTGAGCTACCAATTGCCTCCCTAAGTATAATCTCAAAGGCGATTGAGCCGGCCAGTGTCCATTCTTTCCAAACCATGCTGCTCTAAATTACTATTCTTAAACCAATTGTCTTTATTCTTAAATTGCCAACTATACGGTAACTATTGTGAAATCTTAAAACATTGTCATTATTCTTAAATTGTTAACTATTGTAACTATTGACAAATCTAAAAAAAAATCTGTTTCTATTCTTAAATTGTCAACTATTGTAGTTATTGTTAAATTAAAAAAAAAAAACACGTCTTTTTTCTTAAATTGTCAACTATTATAACTATTGTTTAATCTCAGAAAATTGTTTTATTCTTAAATTGTCACATAAAATAAAAAAATATGCTGCCTTTCCACAGAAAATCTAGTTTTCCCTAATTTCCCCTAGAGTTAACATGTGTATCCCGTAACCGGGATACTTTGACTTTTTCTACAAAAAAAGTCATTAGTAAAAAAGGTAGTAAAACTGTGACTTTTCCTGAAAGATATATTAAACTCTGATAAATATAGAATATTTTAGTAAAATTTGACAAGCTTTATGTCGAATAATTTAGCTCCAATAGGCCTTCAAACCTTAGGTATCCCGTTTTACCCTACTTTGTCACTGCCATTTTGAAGACGTCTTAGCTCTGTAGTGGAAGATATTCCCCAATGCTGAAATATGATCAGAAGCGAGGTGAGACACAGTTGCATTCCTCCTTCTTCCTACTGAAAGTAATGATCATCAGATGGGGCTGTTACATGCAGACGACCTGGGACATGGCACCTTGTAATTGAATTTTCTTGTTGGAACCACAGTGGAATCTCCCTATAACGAAATCGCTTGGTTCCAGTTGAAAAATTCGCTATAGAGAAAATTTCGTTATACGGAGATTAGAGATTTTTGCAGTTATTTAAGTAAATGTTACAAACCTTTTAGTATGTGCGATAAGTTCAAAAATATTTAATTATGACTTTCAATTAAAAATGAAGTAATATTTATTATAAATTTGTTAAAATTATACTAATTTTTATTACATAAATAAAATGCTCAAAAGTGAAGACAATTCACCAATTTAGAGAATAATATGTACTATTACGGATAAACATAAAATGCGTATTGTCACATCCATTTGCTGTTTCCACCCCCGCTCCACCCCGATTCTTGGAATCTTGGCCCGTAGAAATGTTGCTCCCTCTGTAGAAACCCAGGTCCCAACAACTGCATTACCCTTCACATAGCATTCAATCGTTATGTGTTATCGCTGGAATGAACAATGCGAGTGGTTCCAGAAACAGGCACGTGTGAGTGATTTGTTTGCACAGAAATAAGCAACTTTCTTCAAAAATGACAAAAATAAAAAAGATAAAGGTCTGAAAAAATTCGTTATAGGGAGACAACCACTTCGTTATATGGAGAATATTTTGAATGTTATTTAACATTCTGATTAAAAATTTCGTTATAGGGAGAAATTCGCTGTAGGGAGACTTCGTTGTAGGGAGATTCTACTGTAATTCCAAAGTCTGTTGTTCACACTGCGAGAGAAGTTGAGACGTCATGTAGCATCAACTTGTGATAAGCCAATTTCCATCCACCCGATTGTCCTCCACCTTGACGAAGCGGGTAGACAATTTCTCCTGAACATAACCAACAATAAGTTGACTCCCAAATTTGAAGGCCAACAAACATTTTCGAATACGCACAACAATTTTATTAAGAACCTAACGTGAAAATCAGAGATATGATTAACTTATGACCTATTTCTCACAAAAAAATGGCGACTTAATATTTTTTATAACTGTTTAATGACTGTAACTAGGTCTCCATATACATACTTTCTATTGTTTTTTCAATTTATTTTGCAATTGCGCGTCGATAAACAAGTTATTACTTATCTTTTAGAGAAAAGTTTATTAAAATATTTTATAATTCACTGTCGGGAAAACTTTTCATTTTAAAAAACTGGTTCCTGAAAATAGGACATAAAGATCTGTTTCTCTTCTTTCAAAAATTGGTCTCAAATTTGTTTCATAGAGTTTCCTAACAGAATCTAGAAATTTTAGGAATTGCTTCCTTGAAACTATGTGCACTCAAATTATTGCTGTAATTTTTAGGTAAAATCAAATCCTGAATGACGTTATCCTAAATTATCCCATGAATGATTTTTCATATTCATTCATTGTCTAACAAATAACTCCCCCTCCCCCTTCTGAATTTGATGATAATAGACATTGTTGTAAGATAATAGACATTTTACGTCAAACAAATTTTCAATCCTTGAATAATTTCAGCTCTTTCCGAATGTCTCGTGTCTTCCATTTGTGTGGTCTTTTAAATGCTGCATTAGTTTATAAACGCAATTTTTATTTGCAAAATAATAGCAAGATTTGGTTGAATGAATATTTGACAGCGTACAAACACGACATATCTCGTGTCACGTACTCGTGTCTGTGTTAGTACATATGATTTCTGCTTACAAATTAACGCAACACTTAGTTGAATGAATACTCAATCACCCGCAAACATGATACATCTCGTGTCATTTTTGTGTCGTGTTCATTAGGGTGGATCGCTCTTCTATGGAGGAAAAAAAAAATCTTATTAATCAAAACCTACCTGTGCGGAAAAGATGTTCTATGGTATGTAGATTAAGAGCAAAATAAAATAAAAAATTAATTTTAGGTTAAGAATCGCCGCAAGGGGGTTGAATTTTTGAAAAAAATGGAAAAATACCTA